>OY856189.1:2507849-2588838 GCA_963693315.1 Diogma glabrata | reverse complement strand
TTAAAGAAATTTAACTCCTGCTTTTTTGAATAAAAAAGAAAAGTTGCCTGGAAAAACGGATTGTAAAAAAACTTAAAAATATTGAATGTCATTCGTTTTCTTATTATTATTAATGGTTTTTTTTCCTTATTAACTACAATATTGTTAATTAATTTAAAATCTTTTAATTTACAAATTTTTCTCCATCTTTATTATATATTTATATTAACACACCATTACTGAATATAAAATAAAAGAAATTGTGTCTTAAGAAAAATTCAATTTAAATAAATAATAAGTTTGAACATTGGTAAATTTTTCATTTCCTCGTTATTTTGATTTGAATGATTTCCTGAAAAACAATTTACCAACAGAAGATTAATTAGTGCATTAATTATATTAAACTATTTAACGAATTTAAATAGTGTATCATGCTTAATTATATCTAATAAAAAAAATATAATTTCGAAGCGTTGAAGGGAGTTAAAGAAAGTATAGCAACTTATAGAAATTTGTTGTTTGAACAAATCAATTTTGAGAGAATTCAATTCAAGCGAGAAGGAAAATTGAGCAATTCGTTATCTATCTCTACCACATCAGAAGAAATCTATTTGATTCCTGGCATAAATTTATCCGACGCAGCTTTTCCTCTAGAGGAAAATAAATCTCACCTCATCATCTCTTCCAAACAAAAGTTACATCAATCTCATAATCGTACAACGCCACTAGAATTTTACGAACAACTCTAAGAAGCTACCAAAACACCATTGAAATAAATGAACGGTACAGGTGAAAAACAACGTAAGTCCATTTTTTCGAAATTGAGTTAGTGCTGCTATCTATTGAAGAAATACAAAAGCTTTCAGCTGGTATATTCAATTTTGATGAATATCAAACCCAGCCCATATAAATCAATTGAAAAAATTCGCATACAGGGGAAAACAACTTAAGTCCATTCGGTTGTGGGAAAAAACAACCTAAGTCCATGACATTAAATTTTTTTAAAAAATATTTCATAGTAAAATAGTACAATTAAATTTTTTTTGTAAAATATTTCATAGTAAAATTTATAATTTACAGGGGGAAAACAACTTAAGTCACCATTTTTTACCACAAAACGCCTCTGGTGGTCCCGGTTCATGTAATTTCGTGATTTTTTTTTTGATAATTTCACAAAAAACACTTATATGAATCAAGTCTATTCATTGTTTAATCCGAATTCAAAAATTTTCTTGCATTTTAAACACTTCAAACGCTAAATTTCAATTTTCTCGCAATTGGATTTTATGGACCTACGTTGTTTTTCACCTGTACCCTTCAAATGTGTATAGAAAGCCCATCAGACACCAGTACAAATCTTACAATTCGTCATAGAAGACTCGCCGTTGTAAGCCATATTTTTTTAAGCTCAATAGAAAGAAGATTTTGCTGGAAAAAAACTTAAACTATTAGAAGAAGACTACAAGAAATTGGATCCAAACGAAAATTTGTTTGTTTATGAAAAACATCAACAAAATTTAATGAATAACAAACCATCCCCTATAAGCTCATATAAATTTCTATAAAGCTAGCTCATATAAATTTAGCTCTTCGAAATTTAATAAAGTAAACGTTACAATGTCAAATCAAAATATTAAATAAATTTTATTTTGATTTAAATAATCGAAAACGAAGACACACACACACATTTTTTCAAAAAAAAAACCATCTTGCTATTTACATAAAACTTTAATTTTTAAACTTAATTTTTTTTTGTTAGATTTATATATAATTCACTAATTCAAATTGTCTATAAATGGTGATATTTATACGATTTTTTTGTTGTTCTAACCTGAGCGATGTCCGACCTTGTCAAAACCAAGGAGGCATCGCTCCCCGCAGAAACGCCAACCGAGGTGAGCTATAATATATAAAAAAAATCCCAGCGGCAGGTATATCCGCTAGAAATAGGTAGATTTCGGGGTCAGACGGTTTTGTGTCCAAATGAAATTAGATAAGTCAGATTAGTTTAAATAAAAATTATAAGTAGAAATTATTCTATTCAAAAAAATTATCGAACCAAATTAAATACATTATCCGAACTAACTCCATCAATACAATTTCGGAACAGTTTTATTTAAGTTGGTTTAAACTACTTTTAATAACATATTAAATTCACCAAAGATCAAATGAACTACGTCACAACTACAATTATACCATCACACATAATTTATGAACAAAAATTATCAAACAATTTTTATTCATCTTTTGTTGTTGTGTTTTTTTGTTCTTATTTAATCTTTTTTCAAACGGTTACTTAGAAAAATAAAAACATAAGAGATTTTGATAATTTTTCTATGGTATTAAATGGCTTGATATTTTTTTTGCAAGAGATTCATTATAACGCTTATAAAAATGGAACCTTTTGGGTTAGAAAGCTGAAATTTTTTGAGGCTATAGTTGAAAAGTATGTTTAAAAGTTAAGATGAATTTAAATAACATAAACTGAAACATGATGAAAGCATTGTCTTTTGCGTTTGTTTTCATTTCAACAGCCATAGGGTCTCAACCGTTAAACTTGAACTATTTTTTTTGAAAATTTTGGAAAGATTTATATTTTAAGTACGTGAAAAAAAGTTTTCAAATATGAGCTTGGCCATTTCAGCTAGATCAAGGACAGCAAAGTTTAGTAAATTTTTAAAACAGCTGATTTTTGAGAAACCTGAAACGCCAAGGTTGTCATCTGGATAAAAATGATAAAAAAAGGTTCAAATATTCAATATTTTTAAATTTTATTAAAATATCATTATTCAAACGGAAGTTATAGCGACCTAGATTATTCGAGTTTTAGGTAGATTTCATATAAAAATCTGCCTATTGCAATGGGCTTCATCTCGGAATTTCGGAAAAATTTTGATGCCAAACGACTATATGTGATAAGCGGAGATGGAAAAACAAAAAAAAAAAAAAATTATATATATATATATATATATATATATATATATATATATATATATATATATATATATATATATATATATATATATATATATATATATATATATATATATATATATATATATATATATATATATATATATATATATATATATATATATATATATATATATATATATATATATATATATATTTATATATATATAACGATATGAGGTATAACGGAATTTAGCGGCACTCTCACGGTCGCATTTTTCGACCTACACCAAAATAATTTTCTGTGTATATTTCGGCAAATAATGTCTTGGACAAGTTCGTGAACTGGCCATATCCGGGTACCGGTTAAGCGGCTAGAGCCTAAAAACTCGAATAATCTAGGGCGCTATAGGGCGATTTTTCTGTTCTGGTGTTTACCGTAATGGCGCTGTAAAAGGGGGATAAGAGAAAAATGTCAAAAACTTTTATATGGGATTTCATACAAAACACAACTTGAATAATTTTAAAAATTATCTATGAAATATCTCATTTTACCACAATTGAACAATTTTAATTTGCTTATGGAGTATTATTGACTATATTTTAAGCGTAATATATAAAATATTATTCTTAAGTCGCTCAAAAAAGAAACATAAAAATTGCCAAAATTTCCCATACAAAGTTGTATGAAAAATTTAACCTATTTTCGTATTTGTTTTACGGACAGAAGAAAAGAAAATATTTTATATATTATGCTTAATATATTGTCAATAATACTTCATAAACAAATTTAAATTATTTAACTGTAGTAAAATGAGAAATTTCATAGATAACTTTTAAAATTATTCAAATTGTGTTTTGTATGGAATTCCATTTAAAATTTTTGTGATTTTTTCTCTTATCCCCTTTTTGCAGCGCCATTGCGGTAAACACAGGAACAGAAAAATCGCCCTATAACTTCCGTTTGAATAATGATATTTTAATAAAATTTAAAAATATTGAATATTTGAACCTTTTTTTATCATTTTTATCCAGATGACAACCTTGGCGTTTCAGGTTTCTCAAAAATCAGCTGTTTTAAAAATTTACTAAACTTTGCTGTCCTTGATCTAGCTGAAATGGCCAAGCTCATATTTGAAAACTTTTTTTCACGTACTTAAAATATAAATCTTTCCAAAATTTTCAAAAAAAATAGTTCAAGTTTAACGGTTGAGACCCTATGGCTGTTGAAATGAAAACAAACGCAAAAGACAATGCTTTCATCATGTTTCAGTTTATGGTATTTAAATTCATCTTAACTTTTAAACATACTTTTCAACTGTAGCCTCAAAAAATTTCAGCTTTCTAACCCAAAAGGTTCCATTTTTATAAGCGTTATAATGAATCTCTTGCAAAAAAAATATCAAGCCATTTAATACCATAGAAAAATTATCAAAATCTCTTATGTTTTTATTTTTCTAAGTAACCGTTTGAAAAAAGATTAAATCGTCGCCTTAATAATGAAATAACGTATGCCATATATACGTTGTTATTATATAATGGGTGCGCTGCATTCCCCATAAGGATCTCTATAGAGTGGCGTTTTAATATTTTCCAATTATTTATTTTTATTTTTTACACTAATCAGTCTTTCACTATATTTTTTTATTATTAAATTAATAAAAAACAATATTTCGGCACATTGCCATTTTCAAGTTAAACAAAAATTAAATACAAATATTATAAAAATTGACACAAAAATTGAAAAAACTTAAATGAATTGAAAAAATTATATAAACAAAAGACTAGGAAAATAAAAACTTTCTTAAAAGCTACGTTGGCTTTTTTGAAAATATTTTTTTCAACTTGAAAAAAATATTTTCAAAAAAGCCAACGTAGCTTTTAAGAAAGTTTTTATTTTCCTAGTCTTTTGTTTATATAATTTTTTCAATTCATTTAAGTTTTTTCAATTTTTGTGTCAATTTTTATAATATTTGTATTTAATTTTTGTTTAACTTGAAAATGGCAATGTGCCGAAATATTGTTTTTTATTAATTTAATAATAAAAAAATAATGTGAAAGACTGATTAGTGTAAAAAATAAAAATAAATATTATAATTGAACAGTCTAAAAAATTTTTCAAAAAATATTTTCCAATTATTTTATAACTGGGGGTGAAAATTAATATATTGTTAATTAACGTACATGCCAATTTGAATTTGGTTAAATATTGAAACAGCGTAAATGCATGTACGATATTTCAATTCCTACAGAATAATAACTTGGGTAAAATCATTGTCGTATATATTACATACATTACGATCGCCACACAAAATGGTAAATCTAAAATATTGTATAAGCACAATTCATGACTACATGATACACCGGTTCATATAAATAAAAAATTGTAAGAATATCATGCGTTAGTTCAATAATATTTATTTTAGGCTTAATCGTACTTCCATGCAAAATGAAATAACGTATATGAAATATGAAATAACGTATAAGGTACCTGATTGACTTTTCACCTCTTTTTAGGTAGAAAAGCCAACAGGTACCAATGTGAAATTTTAATATGTTGCGGGGAGATTAGTCAAGATTAATTGGTAGAAATTTTTTTTCCAATATTTTTATTCATTCAATGGTGCTGCCGAGTTTACGAAAATCAGAAAATCGAAAAATCTTTAAACCCAATTATCTCGAAACTACACTTTTGCGAATACGTTGTTTCATTATTAAAGCGACGAAATAAGAACAAAAAAACACAACAACAAAAGATGAATAAAAATTGTTTGATAATGTTTGATCATAAATTATGTGTGATGGTATAATTGTAGTTGTGACGTAGTTCATTTGATCTTTGGTGAATTTAATATGTTATTAAAAGTAGTTTAAACCAACTTAAATAAAACTGTTCCGAAATTGTATTGATGGAGTTAGTTCGGATAATGTATTTAATTTGGTTCGATAATTTTTTTGAATTATTCTGTTTCTACTTATATTTTTTATTTAAACTAATCTGACTTATCTAATTTCATTTGGACACAAAACCGTCTGACCCCGAAATCTACCTATTTCTAGCGGATATACCTGCCGCTGGGATTTTTAGGCTCTAGCCGCTTAACCGGTACCCGGATATGGCCAGTTCACGAACTTGTCCAAGACATTATTTGCCGAAACATACACAGAAAATTATTTTGGTGTAGGTCGAAAAATGCGACCGTGAGAGTGCCGCTAAATTCCGTTATACCTCATATCGTTATATATATATATATATATATATATATATATATATATATATATATATATATATATATATATATATATATATATATATATATATATATATATATATATATATATATATATATATATATATATATATATATATATATATATATATATATATATATATATATATATATATATATATATATATATATATATATATATATATATATATATATGTATATATATATATAATTTTTTTTTTTTGTTTTTCCATCCCCGCTTATCACATATAGTCGTTTGGCATCAAAATTTTCCGAAATTCCGAGATGAAGCCCATTGCAATAGGTAGATTTTTATATGAAATCTACCTAAAAGGATATTATGATGATTTATTTGTTATAAGAAAAATATAACAGATCGTAATAAAAGACACATTCCCTATATGATGGATCGGCTTTGCTGTATTGGTTTTGTAAAACTCATAATAGAAGAGGGTAGGGTTAGGGATTGCAAATTTTGACGAAAACAAAAAAAACGGAATTCGAAACTCGCATTTAAGCATTTTCGGAGTTCGGCCGAATTTCGAAATATTTTTAATTTTTTTCTGATCAATACCAATACTAAAAAAATTTATTGAATAAAACATTCATTATTAAAAATATAAATGTACAAAAATTCAATATCATAGACGACAAAAATATAAAAATAAAATAATAAAATAAACTTATTATAAATATCAAATTATGATTCATATAGTTATTTCTTGTAACTTAAATTAAAAAGAAACATACTGATTGGACAAAAATTCAGTTATTACTTAGACGGTACCGGTGAAACGGTAAAGATCCCGCGCTGTCATACTGGCAGATCGCAGAGAGACTTCTTTGTCCGAACTGCGTACAAATGGAATAGTTTGCCGGAACACTTAGTCTCAGGTGGCTTCAACCCGCAGATGTTTAAAAAAAGCGTTAATCTACACCTCAGAACGCCAGTTGTTGTGGGACCCAGTTCTAGACCTAGGTCTTAAAAGGTATTTATGTGTTGTTGTGACACATATTCTAAACCCTATTACACAACACATTTTCTTAAAAAAAAAAAAAAAAAAAAATCAAAGTTTTAAAATTTGTATAAAAAAATATTAAATTGTTGTTTTGTTTGCCTAAAATATGCTTTGAGGAAACAGAGATCACTTAAGGCTATACATTACTTGTCGCGATCGATCTCTTATACAAAAGATACCATCAACTGAGAACGCTCGTTCGGACTCTACGTTCGTTGGTGGAATCGAAATAAAAAATGAGTAGACGGACTCTAATATATTTCCTCGCACACCGTTCGCTTCAAAGAATTTGATTTCGGATTTAATTTTTAATTAATAAAATTATTTATTTAAAATAAATTTATTAAAAAAAAAGTTGTTGTTAGAACAACTTATTTTAATAAGTTAAAATAAATTCAAAATTAAGCTCCGATTTGTTGCTTGTTGAGTTCGACGTCAAATTCGTATGAATTTTGTCCTCCAGCATTTGCTTTAATGACTGGGAATGTGCATTGCGATTCGTTTGTTCTTCCAAAATTGCTTCTTTCAGATAGTCAGATTCTGCCGAATTTCCATGTTTGTTTAGAATATCAATCTTTGTGCAAAGCATTCAATAAATTTGGCTATTATATTTTTCAATGGTCTGGTGAAAGATGCATGGATCTCACTTATTCCAGCATTGTGTAAATACTGAAGAGTGCCGGATACATTTATGCGTTTTCGGCTTATTCATTCTTCTAAAGCGTGTTTCAATTTTAGTGAGAGTTCATCAGATCCAAAGTTCTCAAGCATAAAAGACAGTGCCGCATCAGCGGAAAAAAGATTTGCATTCTCTCGACAGAGGGCGTCAACAGTAAGCTTCACTGGTAGAAATGCACACTGAAAAAAAAAATTGAAGTTCATGACAACCTCATCTCGAAGTTGGCAGTTTATTATTCATGCAAAGAAAAATTATTTGCAATCAATTTCACTGTGATTGGACCAACTACACGATAACATTTTCCTAACGACAGAATGAGGTTTATTTAAAATATAAAATGTTATATCCAATATAACAGTACATAGTTGAATAAAGATAATAACTATTTCCCTGAAAAAATTTTTCTTTGGCGTTATATCATGAATTTTTCATTTTAAAGTTTAAGTATTTGAGATTATATAGCTTACACTTTTTGCCGTAGGCTCTTGGCGTAATTCGTTGAATAACATATTTGTTTGACACTTGTTTTTTACGCACGTTAATATAAATTTTTAAAAAAATAAAAGATTAAATTTTATTTTTATGATTACTCTATATATTTCGTCTTTTTAGGACATCCTCAGGAGTAACTCCTGAGGATGTCCTAAAAAGACGAAATATATAGAGTAATCATAAAAATAAAATTTAATCTTTTATTTTTTTAAAAATTTATATTAACGTGCGTAAAAAACAAGTGTCAAACAAATATTCATTTTATCCTGGATTTTAGCCGGATAAAATTATTTCATACAATTTTACTATCCAAAAGATGAAAAAAATTTTGTTTTTTTTCTTATTGTGATTTCTCAGGAAGTGATTATGACAAACAAATACATTTTATAATTGATCTCAAATATACTAAATTGTTATGCGATTAAAAAGATAGATAATCTAGACCAGTGATCGCAAATACGTGGCACGCGTGTCAGACTTGGCACGTTTGAAAATTTGTCTGGCACGGCATTCTTCTGGCACGGCAAACATTCTGAAATTGTGTCCGAAATTGTCTTTAAATTCGCGTTTTAGGAATCATAATAAAGAAAAGATTTTTTCAGATATTTTGTAATAAGTTAAATATTACTGTTAGTCCAGTAAAAGACGGTAAAAATAGTAGGGAACCTCTGAATTCTTTGAATCAGTATCGATTTGCCTGAAATGCCTGAATCGATTTGCCTGAAAATTTGAAATTAAGCTCAACACACCCTCCATTTTAAAATCTACTCTAAGTGCTTTTATATTTAGGTGCGAAAACTACCCCTTATTGTCAAAACTTATTAAGCTTCAAATTAAATCTTAACAGATCTAAATAAAGATCAAAACCACATATCTCAACCCTTAAAAACACACATATCTCAACCCTTTAATTTAACTACATTAAATTTGAATGTTTTTTCATCAATATTTAGAACATGGTATCCTCATGAGAACTATAATGACTGTCAATCTCCTTCTTTTCTTGATTTAAAATCGGAACACTATTATGACATATTTTGCCGGAGCATCCACTACAAGTTGCGTTGCAAAAAGTCCAGCTTTTCGACAACTACATAATGCACCACATCCTTTTTTGCAATTACAGAAAATCATTTTTAAAAGGTTTTAATACCTCATAAGAATACATAAGAATTTTTTGCATTCTGATGGACTGCAAAGATAACTCTTATGTATTCTTATGAGGAAAACGACGGTTTATTTCTAACACCTTCATATTTTGTTCATAATAACTATCAAATACAACAGTAATATTATTACCGAAATTTCTTCTCAAATAAAAGAGGTACTCTCGGAAAAAAACTGCTGTAAATGTGCCATTTAATTTTATACAAAAGAATACTTCAAAAAAGGATTATGAACAATCAAATAAAATTTCTAAATACATATATACTAAATTTTCTAATAATATTACCGCCGCAAGTTTTAAAGTAGCAAGAGATCTTGCCAAACATGGTAAAGCATTTACGGATTTATTAAATCAACTCTTTTAAGTTGTGGTGGAACACTTTTCAAAAATTTTAAAAGCAAACATAAAACTCTCACCCGTAGCCAAAGTATGCAGTTAAGTGCAAGTACCGTAAGAAATTATAAATATTTTACAAAAATACGTGAAAATATTTCTAAACAGTTAAAATCTGATCTTCATGCTGTTGAAGTCTTTGCATTGGCAGTTGATGAGAGGACGGATATTAACTGCGATGCCAGACTGGAATTTCTTTGCGTTGTGCTACAGTTGGGAAAATACGGCAAATTTCTAAAACAAGAAACATTGCAGGAACAAATTTTTATTTACACATTTTACGTCCGTGAAATTGTCTCTGTGAATAAAAGTTTCACTCACGAAAAACCAACGTTTTCATCTCTTGTAGTAGCCAAATGTACTTTTTCATAATTGGATTGGCAGGCGAAAATAGCGATTACTAGAAAAAAAATTGTTTCGCCACGCCAATAAAATTCAGTTGCGAACCCTGATCTAGACTCTAGAGAAAGATCTAATTTATTAGAGGATAAAAAACTATATGAATAAATGGAGCTGTGTACTTTTCGAATATGACAAAAAAATATTTTTTTATACAAAAACAAATTAACCGGCTTTTTTAATATTATTCGGATAAAACCGGATTTTATCCACCTGGAGAGGTCAAAATGAAAAAAGCCGGCTTTTTAACCATCCCTGCTAGGTAGGGTATATTATACTTTCAAACTTGATGATGGTCAAAGCGATTGGTAGTTATTATAATATAATATCTACTGTTATTAATTACTCATATCTAGATATGTTTGTATTACTTTGGAGCGAAATTAATTCCGGTGGGCATGATTTCAGAAAATTTTCACTGAGCCATGAAAAATAATGTTGTCTATACCCCCGAAATAAGACAAAGGCAGAAACGTCCTGTCATTCTGTATAGGCCAAAAAACTAGTAGAAGATGATGATATATTAATAAGAAGGTAGAGAAGAATATTTTCAGGTAAGAAACTTACTAAAGTTTAGTATAACGCTTATAAAATTGAAACCTCAAGGAGGGGTTAGTTTATAGTTTAAAAGTTTGGCTATAAGATAGGCTAAATTAAAATCGCTAAATTTGGCTATAAGATAGGCTTAATTGAATCACGGTGGTCGTACAGTATGTGTTACTATTTAATTACAACGATAATGATTGTTAATACTTGTACTTACTGTAACCAGGTGTTATGCAAACAGCTGATAAAACAGCAGAAAAAACAGAATTCCGTAATGTAACGACAACATATACCTTATTAGATTTGCTTAGGAATATGTTTCCACCAAATATGATCCAAGCTTGTGTTGAACAAACACAAACTGTTCTAAAAGTACCATCTGATTGATCAAAATCATTGTAAGTATTTTTGTTAAATTATTTAATTGAGGTGGTGGATTAACAGATATTATTTTGACTGACAGAAACATTGACAGAAATATTGACATAAAAAACAAAATATCAAGTCAAGGTTGGGGCTAAATAAAAACATAAATCAAAAACATTTTTACTTTACGCAAGAGTCGAATGAATATGTTAATTATTTCTCTATTTATGCGAACAAAAACAAACATTGTAGGTGCACGCATACAAGAAGTGGTGATGAAATTCATCCTGGTCAATGAGAGGAGCTGCTGTATCTACTATCTACGGAGGTTATGAAAACAAACACATACACCCGACTTTAATGGAATTAATTTGGTAACTTTAATAGTTTGAAAATTGCAATGTACTTTCCGCATCGATCGATTCATAAGCAAACTTGGGTCTCATCGTATGAAACAACACTTTTCTTATCGAGCGTTCTAGTTGTGCGATCCTTTAGAGGTGCATAAATTGAAAGTGACGAGTTTCTTGTTGATGCTAAGATAAGGTTCTACTCGTCAAATCTTTGTATTCCAAAAAAACACGCCCAGAAACTCTAGATGGATCAAGTATGTCTTGACGCTATTTAATTGCTATCTGAAATGGATGCAACACCAGGCTCACAAAGGAGAACTATAAACCAGACAAGCCGTTATAAAGCTGTGTAGACGAATAAAAAAACAATGGTCGAAAATAAAATGTGTGGAGATTGAAAGATTCAATCAGGAAATCAATAGCGCAGCTTCTTTCATCAGGTTGAAACCTTAAAGAAGGGAACTCAAACTATAGATCATAGACGAAGCGTTTTTGGATGCTAGGGCAGCACTGCTTCTTTTTGAAACAGGTTGTCTTTTTTCAAATTAGTTATTGGTTTTTAATTCAGATTTATCATATACATCATTCAATAAACTTTATTAGAATTTCAATACTTTAGTAGCCATTTAAAACAAATCTTGATATTGCCTGTAAAATTTTTCAAATTGTTCCATCATATAAATACATGTGATTATTATTATTTAATTATATTCATGTCTTGTATTCATAAAAAAAACATTGACGCAATCAAAATGTTTATTCAAATATTGCACGAAGAAGCTGTTCAATTTGCAGCGTACCAATACATATATTTTGTACGCAATCAACAACAATAAAATCGAAAAGAAAAATGAAAAAAGCAAAAAAATATAAACCACTGTGGGTGCTTTGTATCGCAGAGCAGGGATTCTTAACATGGGGCAGCGAAAATATTACCAGATTTTTTTTAATTCAATACTCAAGAATTTTTTTAACCAAAATCGTTTTTTGAATCTAGATGTACGAATGTGTATGCACTTATTTTTCAATAAATTCTTTAAATACTGATAATACCGTATCATTTTTAGATCGTTATATATTTCGAGTTTATGCAACAGTTACGAAGTGACAGCTAGGATGCTGAAGAACAATTGTTAGGAAGACATCCTCCTCCAACGTTTTATCTAATTTTGTCCAAACACATAGAAATCTTTTTAAAGATGTTTTTCCATAATATCAAAATTGAACACGGAACGAAAATTTATCAAATTTATTAGTGCCAAATAGAATTTAAATTTTGAACGATGTGCAAATTTCGTCTTCGTATCCAAGTAACATTATATTCGTTTTTATATAAATATGGACATGTCAACCCATTGCATAAATGCATACCCTTAGACACAGCTAAACAGAGCTATGATAATGTTAATTCTACTCTACTGTTTATTTAAAAATTTGAGCGAGATCAACTTTAAAAACTAGCTCATCATAAGTTGTCATAGGTTTCTGCAGACCGTTCAAAAGCAAAGTGCAAACAAAATAGCTGAAATGAAACTGATACTGGAATAAAATGAAATATTTATAACATAATGTCAATCTCTTGTTACTTTGCGCAAATAACTTATTTAATAAGTTTAATAAAAATTAAAGAAAACAAAGTTTTTTATAATTTTACTATAGAGTAATATATTTCAGCTTGTTAGGCTGAATAATGATCTGAGTAATGATCATTACTCCAGATTCCAGAAGATGGCCTAACAAGCTGAAATGTATATAGAGTAACAGTAAAATTATAAAAAACTTTTTTTCTTTAATTTTTATTAAACTTATTAAATGAGTTATTTGCGTAAAGTAACAAGAGATTGACATTATGTTATTTGAAAACTTACGCCAAGATTTTGATTAAACTGATTTTGATTAAATTTTTCAATTCGAAAGCATGATCTCTCTAAATAAAATTTTCAGTTTATAATTGGTTTTACATGAGTTGCTTTGGAAAAAATTGGTTGCTCAAACGAATTTTTGCGTAGATCACCGTTGAGTAGAACGCTTGCAACGTCAACAGTTACGAAGGAGTGTTTAATATAGCGCGGATATCTAAACAAACTTGTAAAATTTTTGTAAAATAAATAAAAGTCTTAACAAATTTCAATGCAAATTCATGTTATTATTTTGTAGTTTTTATTTTTTAGATTTAAAGTAGGCCTATGTAAACAGAGGTTGTTCCTAAACCAATATTTGTAGACAATATTTCAACAAACATTGTTCGTTATTTTAACAGTCAGATTGTTTCTCGTGTTCGTAATTATCAACAGACATGTCTGTTAAATTTACTAGCTGTATGTTAAAAATTAATAGTAAAATTTGATCCACAGATATCAGTTGTTGAATTTAACGAACAATTTGTAGGATCGAAAATGACAGAAATGTATGTTGAATCAACGGCAATTTATGTTAATTTTACGTAATTTTTTTTCAGTGTAGACTGTGATAGATATGTAAACTGGATAGATAGATACACGGTGATCTATCGGTGATCTAGTCTATGGCTTCGGACAATTTACGGTATTTAAATTTATCGATAAAGTAGTCTTTTAAGCTTATTGCTATTGTCTTTTAACACCACCGTTCTAATTAATATCATTTTGACATTTCATTTTCCTTCATAAGATTCATGGTGTTCCTTCATAAGATAATAAAATTAAATGATTGTTAGAAAAATATCCAAATTTGGTTTAACTTTAATTAATTGTTCAAATTGTTTAACTCTAATGGGCAAATAAAAAGAAAAATGGCTTAAATATTAAACCAAATTATTAAAAAAATACAAAATATTTTCTCCCAGCCAACTGCAATTTTTCTAATGAAATGAATTTTTTGATGAAGAATGTCTAACAATATAATAAAACTCCAAAAGTAAATTTAAACTATAAAAAATATGAATTTGCTATAGAAGTAAAAACATTAAAATGACAATTAAGGTCTTATGGTCTTTTTTTAATGTCATTAGAAATTTAATGTCTTTCGCTCTACTTTGCCGACACATGGATGCATTCAATGTAAGTTAAGGACTTAAGGTCTTAAAATAACCTTAATTTGAACAAGGCATATCTCATCGACTGTCATAGATAAACTGTGATTTTTTTTTTTTTATTCAAAGTTAGGCATGTTTAGTGTTAATTATAATAAATTATAAATTAACGTCTCTGAATATCCGAAGATACCATGCCAACTAGGGATAAGAATGGAATGCAAATTAGGATTCTCTGAGAAATTTATGAACGTTAACTTTAAAGCCTTGAGGATTAAATTCATCAGGGAAAACCCAGGAAGGTAAGGCATTCCAAAGATGAGAGACTCTGTTGAAAAAGTCACGCTGGAAAGCTACAGTTCTACACCTAATTATTTGAACTGTAAAGGGATGCGCTGCTACGTTTGCTCTGGTGTGACGCGAAAGGTTTGCTGATTTAGGTAAAATCGATTTGATCTCTTCAGAAGCTCGTTCATCCATAATATATTTATAAAATATAGTCAAATCAGCAACATTTCTTCTGTGCTGCAAGGAATCAAGACCTTTAGTAAGACTTGGGTTACCAATGAGTTTAATAGCTCTACGCTGTACAGAATCAAGGCAGTTGAGACTACTCAAGTAAGCTCCACCCCATATGTGAGAACAGATAGATAGATAAACTGAGACTGTGATGGATAGACTGTTATAGACTAAGATAGATAGGCTGTGATTAATAGATAAACTGAGAGATATAGACTGAGATAGACAGATATTTATTTATTTATTTTTTCATTTATTTATTTACAAAAGATATCCATATATATGATTTCACATAATATACAACAAAAAAACAGAAATGATTACAAATTAAAGATGATTAAACTACACAAACAATAATAATAATAATTAAATTATAAAAAAATTAAAAAATTAAAAATTAATTTTATTAAAATTAATAAAAATATGGAGGGGCTGAAATCTTACAGCTCTGAGATATTAAGACTTCGGTCTGGGTTAAGGATTTTGATATAGTTTTCGGCAAAAAAACTTTTATGAGGACATGGTTTTTAGTTTTGCGCAGCTATGTATATCAAACATAACTTTATGTTAAAGTCCATGTATTTTTTATCTCTGTTTAGATATGTATTACAAAACTAACACGAAACATCAATACGTTGTCGGAAAATCATAACAGGTCATAAATTAACATAGTTTAGTGAAAAGATTATACAATCAGCAAACTACTCAAAAACCTCTCCATTTAGCGTTTCGAGAAAATATTTCAAAATCACAAATTCATATTTCTTTCAAAATTCCAAAAATATTGTAAAATTAAATAAAATCAAAATTTCAAACTTTTTTCAAACAAAATTCTAAAAATATTTCAAAAATTATTACAAAATCAAAGATTAAAACTTTTTCCAAAAACTCTAAAAATATTGCATAAATTATTACAAAATCAAAAATTGTAACTTTTTCCAATATTATAAAAATTATAATAAAATCAAAAATTTAAAATTTTTCAAAATTCTAAAAATATATATCAAATTCAAAAATTCTATTTTTTTTTTCAAAATTCTAAAAATATTCTAAAAATTAGAATAAAATCAATAAAACCAAAAACCTTAAAAATATTGCATAAGTTATAACAAAATCGAAAATTGTAAATTTTTCCAAAATTATAAAAATTATAATAAAATCAAAAATTTAAAAATTTAAATTCTTAGAAAATCAAAAATTGAAACTTTTTTCAAAATTCTAAAAATATTGCAAAAATTATAACAAAATCAAAAATTAAAACTGTTTTCAAAATTCCAAAAATATTTCAAAAATTAGAATAAAATCAAATATTGAAACTTTTTCTAAATTCCAATAATATTCCAAAAATTCTTAAAAATTCAAACTTTTCCCAAAATTCTAAAAATATTGCAAAAATTATTACAAAATCACGCATACAAACTTTTTTCAAAATTCCAAAAATATTTCAAAAACTATTACAAATTCAAAATTTTCTATCTCCAATTTCATTTTCAATTACATTTACGTCATAAAAACAGCAAACATTTTTTCCCAGAAAATAGGCTAAAAAAATAAATGAAACCATTTTTTGACACACTTGACAACATTTTTTTGACAAACTTATAATGCCATAATTCTCTATAATAATAATAAAATTTCATGTCATACAAATAATTAGTTTTATGTTTTTCCAAAAAATTGGGTAAAAAAATAAATAAAAATCTTTCTTTTGACACACTTGACAACATTTTTTTGACAAAATTATAAGGTCATAATTCTCAATAATAATAATAAAATTTCATGTCATATAAAAAATTAGATTTATTTTTTTCCAAAAAATGGGGAAAAAAAATAAATCAAAATCTTTCTTTTGACACACTTGACAACATTTTTTTGACAAACTTATAATGCAATATTCTAGTTTTTGATCTCACATACCAAACCCTACCATCAAGATTTCTCCAAATTCAATTTTAGTTTGGTCAAATTATTTGGGTTCTTCGGTGCCAAAGGTTAATTTTTGTTGTTGCTTAATAAAACATAATATATTTTATTACAGTTACGAGATGTTATTTATTGATTTTAATTATTTTTTCCTTATTAATTTCGTTTGCTATATTTGCAAACTTCTTCAGAGGAGTTACTGTTTAATTACAAACAATATAATCTTAAGATAGAGTTTTTACTTTTTACTCAAGAGATAAAATTACTTACATTTAAAATCCTTAAAAATAATGTATTTATGTTGTATTATAGAATACAAAACAACATACACAACAAAAACACATCAAGTTTTTGAAATTGTTTATAAATAGCTCATTTAATTGTCAGAAAATCTATAAAAATTTAATTATATTTTATTTACACCATATTTTTTTTTTTTATTGAAAGTTAGGCATGTTTACACTGAGAAAATTAATGTGGTTACCCCAAACATATTCTGCTGGTAACATGTACATGTTTAGAAAATGACAAACATGTAACATGTTTACTTGAACCATTGTTATTGTGTTTACTATAAACATAATATGATTAAATAAAACATAATCAGTAACCATACTATTTTGCCGTCAATCATGTTATTTTAACATAATATGTTTAGTGTTAATATATTATGCTTACCGCAACTATACTTTAGAAACATTATAAGGTTCTATCAAACATATTATTTAAAAAAATTATATTTAGGGCAAGCATATTATATGTGGAATAACTATGCTCTTCTTATTTTTATTATTTTAATTTCTTCTTATTTCTTTCTATTTCTTCTATTTTTAACCCACTTAAAAAAAGAAGGAGGTTCTGTGTTTCATTGTGGGTTTTTTTTATGTATGCAATTTCTCAAAAACGGCTCGTTCGATTTGGATGATTTAAATTGTATTCTATTTGGGTTTATTCCGAGAGGGTCCCATAATTTTTTTTATGATGTCAAAAATAACCTTATTCAGAAAATCGGAAAAAACTATATTTTTTATGCATTTTTGTTGATTTCGTCAAAACATATTATTCTGTTTGGGTGTTGTGGGCAGTATTATATTGCTTTACTTGTCGAAGTTATCGTAAATAATTTTCTATGACGGGAAATATGTATGCCGTTTGTGCCAAAAATCGCAAAACCATAATTAATAGATTGTCACTGATAAAAGTTTTTCCGGCATTTGAAGTTATTACTTTTAGAACACTTTCTAGCCGACATTTGCTTTATGACTACACTAAAAATAAAAAACTTTAAAAAAAAAAATAGAACCGACTTCAGAAAAAACAAAAGAGGCACAAAAAAGTGAAAAATAACTCAATTGTTGCTTCTAGAAACAAAAATACGTTACATTTTGATTAATTTAATTTAATTATACCTTACTTTAGACAACAAAATTACGCTATTAAACAAAGTTATTATATTAAAATAGTTACTTTTTATTATAAATATTATAGTTGTTATAATAGTTATTATATTTTAAAAGTTATTTGTAGTACAAAACTGTTTGAAGTCGGTGCCACATTGACGAAAAACCGACTAATATGTCTCGGGCTTGGCACCGATTTCCAACAGTTTTGTACTATAAATAACTTTTAAAATATAATAACTATTAACAACTATAACAACTATAATAATTATAATAAAAAGTAACTATTTGAATATAGTAACTTTGTTTAATAGCGTAATTTTTTTGTCTATAGTAAGTATAATTAAATTAAATTAATCAAAATGTAACGTATTTTTGTTTCTAAAAGCAACAATGAAGTTATTTTTCACTGTTTTGTGCCTCTTTTGTTTTTTCTGAAGTCGGTTCTATTTTTTTTTTAAAGTTTATTTATTATTTTAATTTAGTCTTATTATTTTTACACAAAAATAAATAAATATATTCAAATGCAATAATTTTTTTGTTTTAATTAAATTCACTGGCTTAAATTCACATTTCCCAATAACGATAAAAAATAACACACGAAAAAAAGTACTAAACTCAACGAACGTACGAAAATAAATGAACTGAGCAAGTTGTTTAGATCTCTTCTAAACAATTCCAAACATGTTATGTTTGGCTAAGAGTACATATACATTTACATGTATACATATACATGTTCGCTTTTCAAACATTATATTTTTGTGTCCATTATATTTATGGTCGTAACAAAAATAACATATTTGGAAATCTTATTCAAACATAATATATTTGATTAAGAATACGAAACATAATATGTTTGATTTTGAATACTAAACATAATATGTTAGAATTCAAACATAATATGTTAGAATTCAACGTTAAAGTGTTATTTTCTATGTTCTTAAACAAATTAAAAAATGGTATTCAAAATAAATTCTGAATAATATAATAATAATGGCAAACAAATGCATATATGTCCTTCCATGAAATGTCATTTAATATGATATATTTTATACGGTTAGATAATAAATTGATATAAGTTCAAATAAAAGTTATATTTTTCAATTTTAAATATGTATCTGAAAAAATTAAAGAACCAAAAATTTCATTTATATTTAAGTATATTTTATTATTTGCATAGCAATCATATTAAACATAATCATGTTTAAATAGAACTTTAAAGACAACATATGTTATTTGGCATCATACTATAGTTAATTTTATTATAGCAAGATAAGGAATGTTTGTAACAATAATAATTAGTTTTGTTCGAAACCAAATTTGTTTACAATTATATGTTTCTAAGAATCATAATTCTAGTAACCATAATTTAGGTAGATTTTTTAAACATACCATATTTATGACAAATTTAATATAGTTAAAATAAACATATTATTGTAATATATTTAAACTATTATGTTTAAAAATTAAAATTTAACCATATTAAGGTTTACTGAAACATATATATACATGTTTCGGTCGCAAACATGTCCAAACATGTTTTTTTTCTCAGTGTAGTGTTAATATAATTAATTATATATTAACGTCTCTGAATAGCCGAAGATACCATGCCAACTAGGGATTAGAATCGATTGAGAATTAAGTTTCTTTGAGAAATTTATGAACGGCGACTTTGAACTTTTGCGAATTAAAGTTATCAGGGAAAACCCACGAAGGTAACGAATCCCAGAGATGAGAGACTCTCATTAAAAAGTCGCGCTGGAAGGCTACAGTTCTATATCTAATTATTTAAACCGTAAAAGGATGGGCCGCTACAGATGCTCTGGTATGACGCGATAGGTTTGCAGACTTAGGTAAAATCGATTTTATTTCTTCAGAAACCCGTTCATCCATGATATATTTGTAGAAAACCGTCAAATCAACATTTCTTCTATGCTGCAAGGAATCAAGATCATTAGTAAGATTTGAGTTACCAATTAATTTAACTGCTCTCCGCTGTACAGAATCAAGATACTTCAAACTACATAAGTATGCTCCACCCCATATATGAGAACAATATTCCATGCAGGGACGTATGAAAGATTTGTAAATTAAAAGAAGCTGTTCACTACTGAAAAACTTACGACATCGTCCTAAAAACCCCAATTTTTGAACAGCGCTCTTCGCTAGGCTAAAAATATGGGAATTCCATTTCATATTATTTTCAAACTCAACTCCTAGAAGTTTCACGGACTCTTTTTTCCATCAGATCATTGGAATCAAACTTCAATGGAAAAGGGTTAGGTGCTGACAATCTTGAAAAATGGCAAACTTGTGTTTTGGACGTATTGAATTCAACACTAGGTGCGTTCGATTTGACTGAAACAACTGAAAAAACAACAACAATTGCATTCAATTTTTCAGTTGATTCAGTTGCTTCAGTCAAATCGAACGCACCTACTGTTAGCAATACCCAAATCAAAAATAGTTTTAAGATCAACGATTAATGAATCTATCAAATTTGATCTACAGTTATTAAGCGCTAAAGATGAATATAATCTAATTAATAATATAATCTAGTTAATATATTTTTAATTATTAATATATTTTTAATTATTATTTTAATTATTATATATTACAGTTATTAAGCGCTAAAGATGAATATAATCTAATTATGAATATAATCTAGTTAATATATTTTTAATTATTTCGATGTTTAGATTCCAAAAAGACTGATCAATTAATGTAAATACTCTATGAAGTAATCCTGAGATGGTAGCTTTTTTGTATTTAAATGCATGATATGAGTGATAATTTAATAGTCGATCTGTGGAAGTAGGTTTCTGATACCAATTTGTTATTATATTATCACTATCTGAATTTTTAATTAGTAAAACATCAAGAAATGGTAATTGATAGTTTTTCTTTATTTCAAAAGTAAATTGTAATTTGTGATGATATGAATTTAAACTATTTAATACAGTATTAATATGGTGGACTGGAAGCACTTATGCAGTCATCAACATATTTTCTGAAAAACGGAATGGGGATATCGATTTGGTATATAGTTTCTTTGATTAAATCATCCATTACAATATTGGCCAATATAGGAGATAAAGGATTCCCCATAGCACAACCGAATTTTTGCCTATAAAAAATATTTCGGTATTTAAAATAATTACATTTAATTACACAGAAGTTTATAATATTAAGAAATGTATCCTTGGGTATATTAGTGAATGTTTCTGTTAAGGGCTAAACTAATGCTCTTTTCATCAATATTTAACAGAGTACTTGGAGTAAAATATAAATTTAAAATAATTTATTTAAAATAAATTTAATAATTTTTTGCTTTAACAACTTTTTTTATAATATTTTAATAATATTTTCAAATGTTTGAGAATGACCATTTATGGTTGAAACATGTAACAAAATATTATAAAAAAAGTTGTTAAAGCAAAAAACTATTAAATTTATTTTAAATAAATTATTTTAAATTAATTTAAACAACTGGAAACCAAACCATCATTATTTTAAGTTAATTCACCAACTTAAAATTTTTTAAAATGTTTAAAATACAAAGCTTGTTGTTTAAAAATGTCTGTTATGTTATTTGCATTAAATAATATTACGCGCAAAATTTTTTTTAGTATGACATTTTAATGCAAATTACATTATAATTTCGAGTTACTTTGATTATTACGCACCAGCCTAAATTAATCAAATTAAAATAAAAAAATTACAAAGGAAAAAACTAAAACATACATACCACCTTAATCACTATTATTATAGACTTTCAGCTGAGAAGCGATAACTAAAACATTTTTTTTCCTTTATCTCCATTTAGGAGCATAGGGCGTCTACTAGACTGGACCATCTAACTCTGTTGGGGGGCAATCGCTTTCAGTTCACCCCATGTCTTGCCAATTTGTTTTGCTTCAGCTAGCACCGTTTTCTTCCACGTCATATGTGGTCTTCCAACTCTCCTTATACCTTGTGGATTCCACTCTAGGGACATCCTTGTTATATCTTCAGCTGATTTTCTCAGTGTAGAAGTGTACGTATTTTCTCAGCCGTAGAAGTTTCTGGTTACTGATGGTGTTCGGGCCAGAAGCATTTGATCAGTCTTCTCAGGCATTTGTTCACAAACACCTGTAGTTGATTTGTGATCTTCTTTGTGTGTTTCCACGTTTCACACCCATACAGCAGTACTGACTTGACACATGGATTGAACATTCGTAGCTTTGTCTTTCTTGACAGGACGACGGATGCATTCCAGATCTTGTGAAGCATATTGAACGTATTTCTAGCTTTGTTAATACGCTGACTGATATCTTCTTCAGTCCCGCCTGTTTTTGCTACAACCAAGGTACACAAATTTGTCGACTTCATCCACTTGTGTATTGTTGATGGTAATTGGTGTTATCGTTTTGGTGTTCAGTCTCATAGCCTTTGTTTTTCTGATATCAATGTTGAGACCGACTTCATGTGCAAGGGTTGATAGCTTCTGTATTTTCTGCTGCGTGTCCGTATGTGTGTGTGTAAGTAGACAGATGTCATCTGCGGAGTCTAAATCATTGAGCCGTCTTGTTGTATTCCATTGGATTCCATTTGGACTTGCATCATCGAGCTTTCTCATGATACTATCTAGTAATATAAGGAATAGTAGCGGGATAGTAGTTTGCAGCATCCCGATACATTTCTTTGTTTAGATCAACTATTTTCTTCGGGATGTCCATTTCACAAAGTGTCTTCCATATCGCGCTTCTGTTGATTGAGTCGAAGGCGCGTTCGAAATCCACGAAGAGGAGATACAGTGGTGAGTTCCATTCGTTTGATTGCCCTATGATGATACGGATTGTGTTGATATGATCGGTACAGCTTCTTCCTGGTCTAAAGCCGGCTTGTTCATTTCCTAGTTTCATGTTAATTGATGGAAATATTCTTCGAAGGATGATCATCGCTAGTATTTTCATTGTTGTTTTGAGCAGAGACCTCTCCAATTTTTGCATTCTCTTAGATCACCTTTCTTTGGAATTGTTATGGTTAAACCCTCTTTCCATTTGCTGACGACGGTCTTCAATTTTCTTCCAGGTGTCATCGCTAATCCATCGTTTCCGCGATTTGTCTTGGTATCCAAGCACATTTGTAGCAGTTTTGACGTAAGCTTCTTTTACTTGTTCCCATTTTTCATTAATGCTGGTGGTTTCGTTGTTGGGTAGATTGAGCTGGAGCGATTCTTTGAAGATGTTATTTGTATTTTTGTCGCTCAATCTATTGATGTTAAATTTCCTCTGATAGGAGTTGTTGTGTTTTACAGCGGCTGGTTTAATGTGTGTGTCTGCTCCTCGCTTTGCTCTGACGTCTTGTAGTGAGGTTAGAAACTTCTTATTCACCAGTACGTGATCAATCTGATTCTTGGCTCTTCCATTTGGTGATGTCCAAGTGTGTTTGTGTATGTTCTTGTGTGGGAGCTTGCTGCCTCCTATGAATAGTTGATTTGTGACACAACAATCGATGAGCCTGTCTCAATTGTTGTTACGTGTTGATCTAATGCATGTTTACCCATGTCTGATTCCATTTCGGTGTTGTCGGTTCCAATTTTGGCATTGAAATCTCTCTCTCTCTCTCTGGCGTTTACATCCCATGGAGGGATTTTGCCGTCTGTGCAATCAGCTTCCAATCGTCTCGTTCCATGACCAGTTGACCCCAGTTTCGACATCCTATATCACGAAGGTCTTGGATGATGTCATCACGCCAGCGTTGTCTAGGTCTTCCTCTTCGACGAACACCAGCTGGTTGTTGTTGGGACGCTTTTTTAATCATTCTATCTAATGGTGCCCTTTCTACATGACCAAACCATCTGATCCGGTTAGATTTAATGAATCCGATTACATCGCAGCCTCCAAGAAGCTGTCTGATTTCATGATTCATTCGGATTCTATACTGATTTTCAGCAACTTTACATGGACCATAAATTGTTCGTATGACTTTCCTCTCGAATGTTGATAAAATTCTACAATCGGAGGAAGTCAGTGTCCAGCTTTCGCTTCCAAAGGTAAGCACAGGTCGAATTAATGCTTTGTAAAGTGTGAGTTTGCACGACTGCGAAAGATGTTTAGATCGCAAAAGTTTTGAGTATGCGTAGAAAACTCTGTATGCGGCTGAGACACGAGCTTTAATATCTGCCTGCATGTCATTTGACGATGTTATTACAGACCCGAGGTGTTTGAAGTTTTCTACACGTTCCACTTCATAGTCGCCAGTATTCAGATTGCCGGGAGGTATATTCCTGGATGTTGTTAAAAGTTTAGTCTTGCCGGTGTTAATGCATAATCCAAGTCGTTTAGCATTTCTTTCAAGCTGAGAGAGACTATCCTTGATATCGCTTGTTCTACGTCCGAGAAGCACAATATCATCTGCATAGCCAAGAATTTGACTAGATTTGTTAAATATACAGTTTTGTGTCTCAATGCGGCTTTTTCTTATCGCGTACTCAAGCGCCAAATTAAATAGTACGGGTGCGAGTGCATCACCTTGTCGAACACCTGATGTTATATCAAAAGAGTCAGAAACTGACCCTTCGACTACTATTCTACAGTTTGATCCCGATGTTGTGAGTTTCCACAGAGAAACAAGTTTCTCTGGAATACCAAGGCATATGAGTGCAGACCAGAGGTTGTCGCGGATGATGCTATCATATGCTTGCTTGAAATCAACGTAGAGCTGGTGAATGCTGATGTTGTACTCCCAACATTTTTCCAGAATCATCCTTAAGGTAAAACATTGATCTGTGGTTGAACGGTTGGGACGAAAACCACACTGATAGTCGCCGATGATAGATTCGGCAAACGGGATGAGCCGAGCGAGTACGACATTAGCTAGTATTTTATATGCAGTGTTCAACAGTGCGATTCCACGATAATTTGCACACTTTAGGCGGTCACCTTTTTTATGTAGCGGAACAATGAGAGCTGTTTTCCATTCAGCAGGTAGTTCTTCTTGGTCCCAGATTGCAAGAATCAGATCATATATACGTGAGACCAGAGCTGCTCCTCCATTCTTAAGTAGTTCTGCAGGGATTCCATCGATACCTGGTGATTTGCCATTTTTTAATTTTTTGATGGCAGCTTCCACTTCTTCTATTGTTGGGTAAGGGACAAAAATCTCCTCACTTGACGGAGCAATTGCTCGAATAGGATGAACTTCGTTCGTCCTATTCAGTAGGTCTTGAAAGTGGGATCGCCATACTTCCAGCACATCACGTTCACTTGTTGTAAGCTCGTTGTTTCCATTTTTGATGGCTGTAGATCTTGGGTGGAAATCTTTGGTCAGATTCCGCGCATTGGCAAAACACTCTTTCGAATTTCCATTAGCCGCATGTTGGTTGATGTTTTCGATACAGCTCTTCATGTGTTCGCGTTTCTTTTTCCGTAGGAGTTTTGCTGAGGCTTTTCTGGCGCATAGATAATCAGTTTGGGAGCTTCGGGTGTTTCTTGTTAACCATTTTTCTCGCAGTTTTTGTTTGTGCTCAATGCTTTCGCGGCACTCGTCATCAAACCATTCGTTACGTGATTTCGGTGGTCGTTTTCCGATTGTAGTTTGTGCTGCGGATATGATGGTTGATTGAAGCGTTTGCCATTCTTCTTGTATGTTTAATGGCATCTCAGATGGGATGTCATGCTCTTCTATGTTTTGCGTTATTCCTGATATCTATTCAGTGTTTCCAGGTGTTTAAATGCTTCGACATTCCAGCGCACGGTCTGTTTTGCTTGCCTATTAAATGTAGATGATAATTTGCACTTATACTTAAAGATGACAAGCATATGATCGGTGTCCATATCAGCACCTCTGTATGATCGAACGTCAGTTACACTTGTAGAGTGTCTCTTAGAAATCATGACGTGATCGATTTGATTTTCAGTTCTTCCATCATTTGATTTCCACGTTGCTTTGTGGATTCTCTTATGAGGAAAGAAAGTGCTAGAAATTACTAGATCATACATCATAGCCAGTTCAGCTGTGCGAAAGCCGTTATTGTTACTAGCATGATGCAAGCTGTTAGGGCCGACATGTGTTTTAAGTTCTGGACTTCTACCAATTTGCGCATTGAAGTCACCTACCACGATTTTTACATCGTGCCGCGGGATGTTATTGATGACTTCTTCGAGTTCTAGAAAGAACAGGTCTTTATTGTCATCTGCTTTGTCTTCAGTAGGTGCATGAACATTGATGATCGTTACATTAAATTTTTGCGTGCGGATTCTCATTGTGCATATCCGCATATTAATTGGGCGAAAGTCGATAACATGTTGATTCACGCGACGATGTGTGAGAAAGCCAACTCCAAATTCTCCTCCGTTTTCATGACCGCAATAGTAGAGAGTGTATCCCTTGGCTGTTTCGTGGATTCCACTCCCTGGCCATCTTAGTTCTTGTAACGCCACTATATCCAGTGTATAGCTATTGATTTGGTTTGTAAGTTTCAGTAGATCTCCTGGTCTTCTAAGGCTTAGCACGCTCCAGGTTCCCAAATTTAAATCGTAGTCCGGGTACAGTTTCCGAGGTCGTTCTAATAATGAATCCGAGATAATCCGAGGCCTGTGTACAGAATTCATGACAAGTAGTTTTTTACGGAAATGGGGTGTTAGCCCTTCGCCCAACCCAAATTTTCGTGAATGGGTTCGTTCTGCATCTTAAGGTCACCAGAAACAACCTTTTTACATGTTTATATAGCGAGCCGCTTGATCCAAGACAGACGCCCGCTACAAACCGCCCCTAACATGGAGAACAGACGCTTGCTACACGTTTATACAGCGAGCCGCTTGATCCAAGACAGACGCCCGCTCCAAGCCGCCCCTAACATGGAGAACAGACGCTTGAGTTGCATTGGTTTTGTGGCGCCAATGACTCGCCATGGTGCAGAATCATTGAGTATAAGCAGTATTTACTCTGCCCCTCTCAACTACACCAACCTAATTCTGTTAGCATTACCCAGGTAGCACGGCGTGGACGTAGAATTTCGGATTTCACTACCCATTGAAATCACCTTGTATTATTTTGATGTCATTTCGGTGTGCACTAGTCAGTGTTGCTGGGGGTTGTTCGTAGAATTCATCTTTCGTCGCATCATCAGCTTCTTTGGTAGGTCCATAGCAGCACATCGTTGTATTTCTAATTTTCGATTGGAATCTTGCTGTTATTATTCTGCTACTAATTGGTTTCCATTCTGTTCCATGTTGTTAATATTGCTACGCCTTGTTCATGTGTGTTGGATTTACCAGAGAACATCGTGTAATTTCCTTTATTTTGTTGTTAGCTCTCCGCTGTTTTTCCATCTTACTTCACTGAGTCCTAGTATCTCGATGTTATATTCCTTCCATTACTTGCTCAACTTGTGCTAACCTCGATGTTTCTATCAGAGTTCTTACATTCCAGTTTCCTACTCGTGTCCGGGTACGATAGCCAAGGGTCGATATTTGGTTTTTTCCAGTTTGGTTTGTTTTGTTTCTCTTTCTAGTGTATGTTTCTTTAATCATTTGAATTTCGGATTCACCTTTCGGATTAATGCGATTGGGCCATCAAATCTTAGACAGTTTCCAGGGCTGCTGGATAAGGTATAGTGGTATACCGTGGGCGAGATATTCCTGCTTCAAATGTGCTACAATCATATTTCCATATTTTTTCTGATGAAGTTCCCAAGCGGTCACCCCCGCTTAAGTTGGGACCCTTCCCAGTGTTGCTTAACTTCCTTGTAAGTGATGTTGTTCTCTTATCCACTTCTCCATCTGGCCCACACCTAAAACATACATGAAACGATTTTAACTATATTTCTAACTAATTTCTGCTCGGGTATATGCACGCTTAAATAAAACCATAATTTTAAAACTACCACAAATAATTAAAAGAAATTTAAGATTTTTGTGCGGTAGCATATTTTTGTAAATAAATAAACTTAAACACAGTATTTAATTTATGATTTATAGAAGATTGTTTGGATTTTTTTTAAATTGAGGAAACAGGCGAAAATTTTAAAAAGAATGGTTCTTCCAATTCTTTACACTACGGTTGTCGCATTTTTTAGATTCCTAGTTACCGGTAATTTAGACTCATAATCATAGAAAACTTTTTTAAAACATAAACAAATATCTTCAAATTTGTATTCAAACCTGAAGAAATCGTATCTTTCTTCAGACATTTGGTTTTTTGATGCTATTTTCGACTTTAAAATTTATAATTTTCAGCATATTCTACAATTTTCTAGTAAATACTAAAAAAGATTAGAATATTCTTATTCACTCGAAATAAGGAATGTGCTAATGCTTACTAGTTTATACTATTAGTTTATTCCAATTCAAGATTTTATTAAGAGTTTAGCAATGGATCTAACCATTATGTAGTTTAGAATTCTAAGACACTAGAAATGAATGTATTCAATTGAATAGAATGAAAAATTGCTTTGAAAAGTGAAAGATCCGTAACAAAAGTTTTATCTCAATTCCGGTCGGTTCGGGGAATCGAACCGGCGTCTCTCTGATCAAAGTTTATATGGTTAACCATTTAACCAACTCGACCAGCGACGAGATCCCCGAACCGACCGGAATTGAGATAAAACTTTTGTTACGGATCTTTCACTTTTCAAAGCAATTTTTCATTCTATTCAATTGAATACATTCATTTCTAGTGTCTTAGAATTCTATTAGTTTATTCTAGTTTTTATTCACTATGCCCATAGAGTGAAAGGCTGCTTATTTTTGTGATATATGATAAGTCTGTTGGCGTCTCTCAGTTTTTTATAGTTATTGTTTTTATTGATGTTTTAATATTGGTATGCCAGAATATTTGCTCCACTGATTTGTAATCGTTCGTTTTAAATAAATATAATTTCCTTTTTTTAAAAACAAAATTAATTAAGGTAAAAGTACCATATTACGTGTTATTAAGGCTTGTCTCATTTTAGAACGAATTTTTTATTATTGAGGCAAAAGAAGTAAAATACAAATTGATTTAATATAATTATGTAGCAGTTGTGTTTACCATTCTGTGCATCGAAATGTTTTTAAATTTGGTATAATGACATTTATTATTACTTTAATTGACCTCTGCATTGTCTCTAATTCCGTGCTAAAAAATTAACGATGTAACTAATTCCGTGTTAGTGTGTCTCTAATTCCGTGCTATTTATAGAAATATCCATTTTGTATCGAAAAGAGCTGAAAAGAGTATGAATTTATTTATACCTATTATAAGCGGGTTTTTGTTATTATTTGAGTTATTCTGAAAACACCTTTGTGGTACGTAAATTCAAATGCGATAAGCTAAGAAGCTTACTTAACTTTATAAATAAGCATAAATATAATGTCTATCGGTTGGTCGGTTGTTTGGACAGCGAAAACTGCTGCACCTGATCAACAATGTCATTAATAGACGAAAACCGTTTATTTTAGTTGAAAATGAAGCAACAAACTCAAACTTGAAACTTCAGTAAATGGAATTATTCATAAAATTTATGCTGAACAAAATTGAAATCATTACCAATAAAATCTCCAGCTATGTTGTTTCATTTTACTTCAAAAATCCACATAAAACAGCTATGCATAAATTTGCTGCATCCGCATAAAACAGCTATGCATAAATCAAAAACAGCATCAACGCAGCACTATTCTGAATGAAAGTGAGCTAAAGATTATGATTTTATATTTTTGACAATAAATTAAGAACGCCAGTGTTAATGAACGCCATTCTTTTTATTTTTAAAGGATATGGCAATTTTTCATGATAGCCTGGAGGAAATGAAAATAAATACATTATTTGTGTTTTGTAGTTAAGAAATTTATTTACGCTATCTAGAAATTAAAAACCATTGCTTTTGTACAGCAACTATATAGACTTCATCATTCTTACAGACCGCTCCTAAGTTATATTCATAGTAGTTAAGAATTTAATTCATATGCATTCCAGTTGTATTCAAAAAGATGTACCATTTACATTTTGTGAGAATAAGAATAAAAAATCATTGAACATAATAATTATTATGAAAAACATAAAACGAATTTATTTTTAGTAAAATCTGTTACAGCAGATAAATTTATAAAAAAAACAAACACTAAAAGGACATAAAATTAATATAGTGTTTGAATGGAATAAATCCGTCTTTTATTTAGTAATACGGGTGGCCGTATTTTCTTTAAAATGTTTTTAGCACCATATACCATTACGTCATCCGTATCAGGCCAGCGCCAGTTGGTTCCAATCATAGTCATTGTTTTTACTTCATATTGTTTTTGTTTTTTGTTGATTATTTTGGTAACAACGCCCGGAAACTTTTCCCCTTCATGTAGTATTATAACATAATCTCCATTTATAATAGGTTTTGCTTTCGTTGAACTTCTAGTACAGGACTTAATTGTTGGTTGTTTGATCGTGTTTGCTTTGGCGTTTTGCTTCTTTTTGGATTTGGGTTCTTTTTTTCCAGAGTTTGTTTGAAATTGTTTTTGTATTTTTTCTTGCTTCCTTTTCTCTAATTTTTCTAATTTAGTTTTTTTTGTTTCATCTATACACCTCTGGTAAGCAATATATTCATCAGCTGTTGCCACTGTAGGCGTTATCTTTCTTTTTGAAATTTTTTTCACAGTACTACCCGTAGAAGTTTGAGGCCAATAAAATGAATTTTTAAACGGAGATGGAAATGAATTTTTTTTCTCGTACATTTTATTGGCTAATTCTTCCATTTGTGTTTCGTTATTCATTCCAGCTGCAGATGTATTAATCACTTCTGGTAAAATTATCTCATCATCTATTATTCTTTCTGCGTTTTGTCGGATGTAGCTGTCATTATTCAGAACAAGATCCATCCCATAGTCTATTGTAGATATCATATTTTGAATTGCAGGAGATTGAATGTGTTCTTTAAAACTAGCATATTGTATTGGGGATTCATTTGTTTCTCTATGTAACATATTTTGAGATTTTGGTGTTGGACTTGCTTGGAATCTATTCATTCGGGCATCAAGCTCCGTTACTATATTACTGCTTAATTCAGACCAGTCAGCAATAGTGTTTGTAGGATTGTCTGAATAAATGTTTCCGTTTAACGTCGGATCATCTACATAAGATTTATTAGTTGCGGTACCCCTAGTTGTCTTTTCTAAACAACCTTTGGTTTTTCTCCAAAAATAGTAAAGATTTTCATCCTTTACGTCTCCTATCCACTTTCCAGTACATACCATAAATTCATTTAGTTTTTCACTGGGTAGCCGCTGTTCAAACAGTTTAATGAACTCTTTTGATTGTGAAATTTGTTTATTTTCAGTTAGATCATCCGTTACCGATATCGTAGTGGTAGATGTTGAAGCTGGATAACATGGTTTTAAAAGCTTATTGTAATTAATTTTATTTGCGTCAAATGGATACAACCCACAAGCGCGAAATCCATGTTTAATTATTTCAGGCTTGATTGTTGTTGAGATACATTCTTGAAAAATTGGGCCAAAATCTTCACGTTTTAAACGACTACCATTATTTTCCAATCGAAAATTTTGAACTTCTTTTTTCCAAGAATTTTTGATGCTCCGAAATACAGCCACATCCATTGGTTGCAAGATGTGGGTAGCATTTGGTAATAAAGCAATTAAAATTATTTTATTTTCTCTGCAAAACTCACTTAATGGCAAAGATAAATGAGAAGAATGACCATCCATAAACAATATGATAGGTTTCTTTACATTTTTTTTCAAAATAAATGGATGAAAAACATTTGTTATGTATTCATAAAAAGTTTCACATGTCATCCACCCACTATCCGATCTTCCTATTCCCCAAGTTTTTGGATACTTTACAAGTATAGTTTGAGGAATTCTTTTGTACGGAAATAAAGCGAAGGGTGGCATTAACTCGCCATCAGCAGAAGCACCAAGAGATAAAGTCAAGCATTCCTTTTCATTGTTGTTGGACCTGCTATAAACATTTTTGGTGCCTTTAGTAACAAGGACACCTTGACCTTTTGGGCACAACGAAAACGCTGACTCATCACAATTGAAGATTCTAGATGGATCCTTGAGAATTTCCAATAGATGTTTGTTTTCTAAAAAAGTGTGCACTTTCTTAAACCAAGCTTTAATTTGTTGCTCATTAACTACGGCTCGTGGTGCAGTCAGATTCTGTGAAATTCTCCTCCTAATTATTGGGTTCCTTTTTAAAAATCCTTCATACCAATGTCTGCCTGGTATTCCATTTTTGAAGTGGTTTGGACGGTTTAGTTTTTTAACTAATTTTGTAACTGAATGGATCAGTTGTACTTTTGTTATTGGAAAACCTATTTCCGCTAGAAGTTGCACCCACTTCATAATTAATTCTTCTTCGGTGGGTTTTAAAACGGTTGGAGCTCCTGCAGATAGTTGTTTAGTGTATTTTTTTTTAATTTTATCCAATAATGTTTGCTGCGGTATAGCATAAATTTTCGAAGCTCTATATGCACTCATTGTTCCATTTGCAACAAATTCTAAAGCTTTTTTAATTCGTTCTGCACTGTTTTTGTTTGTAGTTATTTTTATAGGCTTCTTTTTGATAGATGATGATGGTTGGCTTTGTTGCATGTCAAAATTAATAACTGAATTCATTTCCATTTTACAATTTAATTTGATTTCAACTGATTGCTTTATAATAAATTATGTAGAAAACACTACTTAAAACTTTTTAATTATTTTTATTTGAACACAAATTTGTTACTTTTATATAATGTGTATCGTCCTTCGTATGTTAATAAAAATTCTAAAATTTATTATTTCTTGTACTTATATGAAAATAAGTATTAATAGTTCTTTACAACTTCTAAAAACTTGTTAAATGTTTTTTGAAAAATCGACTTCTGAACAAATGCGTTTGTTTTAATTTGCAACCAAATTTGCTTCTTCATGGACTACTAAATCAATTTTCATTAAATTATAATATCAGAATCGGAATAATTTTTTTGATTATTTAAAATGAAACAGAGTTTCAGTTTTGTGTATAAATAAAGGCTGCACCGTTTTTTATTAAAAGTTATATATGTTAACACTCAATTATAATGAATTAAAAATTAAAGTCTCTGAATATCCGAAGAATAATGTTAACTGAATCTTGAGATTGTAAGTTGAGTTTCTGTGAGGAATTTATTAACATTTTTCCTGGTGATTAAATTGGAAGGGAAATTCTACGAACGTAAGACATTTCATAGATACGAGATTTTGTTGAAAAAATCCCGCTAGAAAGTGTTTTACATTTTGTCACTCGAACCATCTATTCCATGTATTGTTTGAGTACTATATAATATAGCAACATCTGGAATAATACAAAATGTCTATATGGAATTCCTTAATATTTAAATCAATGCTAAATAAATTACAAATAATGTTATTGTAAGTCAAAGTTTGTGTATGATTGTATAAGCCAGGATGATGTAATGTATTACTTTGAGGTATTTAGTCTGTTTAGTATTAATAATAATAATAATGTATCCGGTTCAAAATTTTGTTTGCCGTCTTTCTTAACAACTGCAGCTCTTTCAAAGTTCTTCTATCTATGTTTAATAACTTATGGCACAGACTTATGTTTCTGTATTTCTTACAGCTTAAATTTAAATTACACATGCAATCAAGGGACATTGTTTTGTTGGTGCTTAAGTTATTGTAAAAAGAAATTTTTATAAAATCCTAGATTTTACAAATCTGGACTATAATGCTTGAAGTTTTCAATCTGACGAATAACCCGTAATTAGGAAAATTAAAAATTGATGACCCTAATTCCGTGCTAGGGAGATACATCCTAAATTGTAAAAAAAAGTGAAGCATTTTTTTTTTGGAATGTGTTGAAACGATCACGAACTTTAATTTAATGATAACGAAATTCAAAATACATGAATGAAATTAAACATAAAGTGATTTAAATAAACTATAGGATATACCAGATTTTCTTCTTAAGAATTAAAAGTTAACATCTACTTGACCTAATTCCAGCAATTTGGTTAAAAATACATAGGTCCGTAATTAGCTCTGACACATTGTTATAGTTTTCTTAATTTGTAAATAAAATTTTTTTATAAAATATGTAATTTCTGTTGATACAGAATACAACATAAATTTGTTTAACAATTTCCTGATTCCGTGCTAAGAACGGAATTACGGACAGTTCAAATAAATTGTGAACATAATTCCGTGCGTCAAAAAATCGCTTGTATTAGTACATAAAATGCACAAAATCAGTATTTTATTAACATTGGTCGTTCAACATAATCCTTAATAATTAAAAAAAAATAAATGTCATCAGAAAATATATATCAATAACTTTTTATGGTCTTAAGAAAATGTTCATAATACCTTAACCTTTTTCATAAGAAAATTACCTCAAACAGCAAGTTTTGGTCGACCAATCAATCAAGTTATGATTTATGAATTAAAAATAAAAACTAACGGTTAAAAAATCAAAATAATTGATTCTTAGCAATTCAGGGCGTGTATCATGGAATATAGTTTTTTAAAAAAGCATAAATTTATCTTATTTTGAAGCTTTTAATGAAATAGCACGGCATAATGTACTAGCCCGTAATATTGTACACTTACCTTATATATTATTTTCTTATTATTTCAATTATGATTTTATTATTTTTCTTTATCTTATTTTTCATACCAGAGAAAAAATGTCGTATCGATTGGAAAATTGTGGCCGACTCATCTATTGTCCTTTCATTAAACGAGTTAAATTTCAATTTGCTGGTGTTATAACTCGAAAATAACCAACATCGAAATGTAAGGGAAGAAAACGTGCAGGATCTATAGCAGATGGAAATGGAACAAACAAGACAATTAAAGGTAAATAACATAAAACTATTACACGACTTTAAATCTTAATTTAATTGTCATTTCCAAAAGAAACTGATGAACTTTCAGTTGAGAAAACCAAAGCAGCGGAGAAAGAAGAAAAGGAAGGCAAATATTTTACAATCAAGATTTTGTGTAAATCAGGATAATAGCAGCAGCAAATTTTATTGTTCTCGAACCTGTAAGAAAAAATGTTAAGAAAAAAAACTCGCACCAAAACACACTGAAAGTCCGGCTCAAATAGAAGGTAACTAAGAATTTTGTGTTGTATGTATTGTTTATGTGATATATATGTGCTTGATAATTTTTATTATGAAACAAGAATTTATTCAACATTTTGTATGAAATACCCCATAGTTTTGCATGTTAAAAAGACGATTTATGTTTTGTATTTCATTTTATGTCAAGTTTTGAATGGATAAAATGAGTGTGTAGGAGACAACGTACCGGCAATTTAAAGTCTAAATGTTGCTTTTATTTTTGCTGGGCTTCCTTCACAAAACTTAATTAGTATTCTTCGTCAGAAGTTTTAATTGCATAAAATTCTTTACATGACTTTACAGTTGTAAAAAAACCTGGTATTTTGTATAATTTCGCTTAAATGGACATCTAGAGATTCCCGCCAGCATATTTTTTCAATTTTTTTTCTCAAAAATTTAGCAAAATAAGCATGTACTAACCCCTTACCTGTTTTTTAGCAAAAAAAAAGCTGTCGCAAATCTTGGGGAGTAGCATATAAACTGAAAAGTGGGGTCCAAAACATTCCCCGTGCTCAAGTTATAGCATAATTGCTAAGCGGGTTTAGCCACAGCACCAACTTTTCGTATTTAAAATTTTCGGTTTTCGATTTGTGACCTGTTTAAGGTAGCAAACCTGGTATTTTGACTAATTTCGCTTAAATGGACATCTAGAGATTCCCGCCATTGACAAAAATTTCGCAAAATAAGCATGTACATATGTACATGTATATGAGCGTGTGACAGACAATCCTCTTGTACTATTACTTTTCCTTTGACCTCCTAAATCTCCATCATGCTCCGTTATAATCTCTTAATTGTTGTTTTATATCAAGGAAAATTAATTCTTTCCAGCAGCGTTATCTTGTGGGGTTCCTTCTAAGGGTATTTCTATAATTTTCTTCCAACTTCTAGCAATTTTGTATAGTTTATCCTTCACATTCAGTAATTCGTTTTTAGAGTCTATCGTGTTAACAATGTTTGTCCTACCAGTATTTACTGATGGTGGTATGTGCATTGTATTAGTCACAGGCTCTCCTAAATGCAAGAAAACACGGAGATCCTAAAAAAAATTGGCTAAACTGGCCATTTTCATTCAGATGATGTTTGTACAATCATTTAATCATTCCTTCCCTTCACTTGACTTTTATCTGAAACTAGCCCATATATCATGACCAAACACACATTGACTTGGCTACCACCTCCATTTTGTAACAAGATCAGATCATACCACTCTTGGGTTTTCCTCTCATTTATTCCCCACTTGATACCTTTATACACTTTAATCAAGTAAACATTTAGTATACAGATTATACAAGTAAGCAGGCTTTACCTCCGACCAATGTTTTCAATTGAAGAACACTCGTTAAATTTTTCGCTCAAAATGATGGTCTTATAGGTTTTCTTAAAGAGCGGTTGCCTGTGTAACCTTGTCAACATTTCCTCAATTAGTCTTCATTTTCACTATCTTTCGTACTGTGATCAACCTCCAAACAGTTGATTGGAGTCAAATTTATCACCCCGAATACCACTCTCGCTCTTGACCATGCTCGATTTTCATCACTTGCAAAAACCAACTATAGATTTATAGATTTATCATCATATTCCATACATCATCATATGCTATTTGGGTTTCTTCCATATTCTATTCTTACACTCATCGTCCAGTCACTTCATGTACCAATCGATCTGAATACCCAAATATTTAACTACATTCACATGTTCAATTCTAATGTCTAACCACTCTGCGGTCCTATTCAAAAATTCCGTTTGCTTACTTTCACCCTAAGGTTTAAGCTCTACAGCTTCCGTAGTAACCTGATTTACACCATACTGTGCTCGCTGAAGATTTACCTTTCGTAACGATTTTTCCTTACGGTAGGTAGTCTTAAATTCACGTTTTCGTAAACCTCAAGTCCTTAAGAACTTGGCTTAACTTACACGGAACCACACAATTAAACGGCCTGCCTTTTGAACATCCAATAATACTGTTACAATCTTTCTGAGCCTGTTATCTCTTACATTAAGTTCGATCATGTAATAACCACCACCCACTCTTACAGTCTATTCGATCTCGGTAGTCCGGTCAATCGACACCAAAGAGATATCGATTGCACTGCAGACTATTCCACTTACTCTCGTTTACCTGGTAGGTCTTTTATCATATCGCTATTCTGAATAAGGTTCAAACTCAACTGGATTTCTCTCACAAAATTCATCATACGCATTCATATCTCCACCAATTAAAACATCATTTTTTCCTAGCTCTCAAGACCCGTATTGTAGTCAGTATAGCTACTAACCACCATAATTCGTCACCACCTTTCTTTCGGTCAAAACAAATCTATAATAACTATCTAGTCCATTCGAAACTTTGTTTGCACGCGCTCCCATGACGGTTCACTAACAAAACTCGTTCAATGATTTTTTATCAAACAAAGTTAATCTCAATTTTTTTCATTTTGCGTGAAATTTTGTCAAAATCATTTTTATTTTATAATTGACTTCAAAGTGATAAAAAACCATCAGAAGCATAGTAGATTCTTGTATGAGCTTAGAATGAAGGCAATTCTTCACGAGGATGAAGTTTCCCGAAACGAGCGTAGCGAGTGGAGGGAATCATCCGAGCGAAGAATTGCCATCATCCTAAGCGAATACAAGATGTTATTTTATCCACGACTTGAAAATTTTTCGATTAATTTCCAGTTTTCCTGCAAAAGTTTGTATCGCCATATTGAAATAAATGCATCAAAGATAGCGAAAAACAAAACAAAACAAGTTTGTTGTTTATTTTATATTTTACATATGTATTGTCCTTGGTTTAACCTGTTTATATTACTATACCACAAATGAAATTTTTAATTTGTTAGGGGAATATTTAATAAACTATAGAACTGTTAAAGAATTTAATCAAATTCCCTAGTTGTGGAATGAATACAATTACAATGGAAGACATACGCATGGAAAGCATATATTCTTTAGTAGACGTGAATAAAATATTTTCTTTTTATCATGTCTTCAGCCTTGTAATATTACATAAATATTTCTTATGTTTCCTTTATATAAACTAGGAGGGCCCGGCGTGCTTCGCGACGCTTATAAATAAAGTTTTTGCGTAGACATTTTGTTGACGTAGAAGCAATGATTTCAAAAAGTGGTAATGAGAAGTGCTAGGATATAATTTTTAATTTTTCTTTTTAAATATATAAATGAAAAATAATCAGAACTCTAGCTGATCAGTTCGGATATATGAAAAATTAGCGATCAAATAAGTTAGAGATCAAATAAGCTTACTTGAAAGCTTATTTGATCGCTAATTTTTTATATATATCCGAACTGATCAGCTAGAGTTCTGATTATTTTTCATTCATATATTTAAAAAGAAAAATTAAAGATTATTTGCTAGCATTTCTCACTACCACTTTTTGAAATCATTGCTTCTACGTCAACAAAATGTCTACGCAAAAACTTTATTTATAAGCGTAGCGAAGCACGCCGGGGCCATATTTTACGTCTTCACGCATCAATTAATCGCAGTGTAGGATAATTGTAGCCAATTAATTGCTACGTCAAGACATATTATGAGATAAAAATTATTTCATTCAAATTACAGATATGCTAAAATTACTTGAACCAATGTAAAACGATTGTAGCGCCATAATTTCCACATCTAATTTCAAACGTCAATTCGAGCACAGATTTCCCTTACGAAATTGAAAACACAAACATTTTGACATTTCGTTTTATTTTGATATTAATGTCGTTTTCTTTTTGCTAGAGCAGAAAGAGTGATTTTTTTTTCATAAAAAGAATATGACAAGAAATTGCTCTAACTTTGTATAGTAGAATTTTTTTGCCAGCGAACACAAAATTTGTTTGTTATGCGCATATTGTTTGCACATGCGCATATTGTTTACACATTCAGTGTCTCGATTAAAATATTAAAAAAAACTATTGGGGTCCCATTGAAATGGACAAAAAAACGCATAAAACTTAATAAATCACTATTGAAATTCAACCAATTATATTAGAAAACCAAAAACTAGTAAAAATATCAATGATTTTGTTGGCAATGTAACAAAATTTTGATAATTAAAAATAATTATAATAAAACTAACGACGCCTATGGAAACAAATATCACAACAAACAAATGGTACGAACTAGAAGTAGAAATTTAATAAATATAATTGTTTTGAAAACAAATTTATCACAAAATAAATAATACATCTCTGTTTTACTTTTTTTCTCATCTATTTGTCTCTTGCTGCGTCCTAGCTGTCAAAAATTCGCTGGCAAAAAAATTCTACTATAGATGTGTTTGTAAAATGCCATTAATGTCATTAATGTTGTTGTTTACCTAAACTTATTTTATTGTTTATTTTTCTTGTTGTTTCAGAGTTAATAATACACTAGATAGTTATTGAATTTTTAGAAAAATTCATAAACCACTAATTCACTATATATTTTAGTTTTCATTAATTAAATTAATGAAATTTTAGTTTTTAACAAGATCATTCCAAACTATACACACGAAAATGTTTTTGCTATGAAAATTCAATTACCACAAGGCTATAATTGTTTTAATGCGAGAAATTAAAAATAAATAAACTAATGATAAATTATTATTTATTATTAGTTTTTAATTTAAAACACGATTTAAACATAACATTAAATATTTCACTTACACAAAATAATAATAACCATAAATGGCGTCTTGTTTGTTTACAAATTTTGAGAGATGTGTAAATGTATTTGTGCAACTCTATTGTATTTAGAACTTACTCTACGAAAAAATCTAGAACCAGATCTAGTGCAAAAAGAGTGCTTTTTTTTGTCAAATAGAATACGTAATGTCAAAAAAAATCGATCTAGATCGAAAATGGGCGTGTTTAGTGCAAGTTTTTTGGTAAAAAGAAAACGACATAAAAATTTAATTTAATGTGTAGATTGGTTAAATCTAATAATTTAAGATGAAATTAGGTAAATCAACTGATTGTCTAAAATTGGAATGGAATAAGGAGTACAAACAAACGTATAGAAAAGTCTGGGAAGAGGTTCCTGAAGTCAACGGTATCAAAAAATCAAAATATAATTTTTACCAAACAATTCTCATTTTCCTTATTTACAATCATAGGTTGGTTACAACCCGTTGAAAATGAACCGAATAAAGCGTTCTGCATATATTTTATATTTGAAATTTATTTTGCACTTTGGTTACATTAATTTTTACATAAAAATATTTTTGCTAATTATCAATATGTCAAGAACAAAATAATTTTAGTACTTCCCTTATTTTAAAAGAAAAATGTTCCGGAAAGACGAGTATTAATATAAAAAACTTAGTTCTATTTCTTATTACTAAAAAAAATATTAATTATTTGGTTTATATATGGGTGCTTCATACAATTAAACAAAAGGAAAAAATATCATATCCTTTCTTAAATTATTTTCAAAATTAACTAATCTACAAAAAAAGAAAACTATTTAAAAAAATTTTATCTAACTTTTGATATCAAAATGAAAATACATAACGACTACATAAAAAAATACGAATACATAGGTCACACATCAAAGCTTATTTTTTTCTTTTATAACAAACGGTAAACATTTTATTATACGACAAGAATATTTATTTTTGCAAACAAAAATTACCAGCAATTGAAACAAATTTTTATTTATCAAACTATAGCTAGAAATAAATGTTCAACATTGCTCATTCCTAATAGCCACTCTTTAATTTTTATGGTAAATTTATTTATGTTTTCACTCTCCTTTATCTGACTTGGTATTTTATTATAAAGATAGGCTCCATGGTAAATAAGAGACCGTCTAAAAAATTCCGAGTTGGCTTTGGTTGTATTACAAAGTTTTAAATTTCGCATGCCCCGAGCATGTGATTTAACTTTTAAATGGCCACTACGCTTATAGAATTCCTTCAAAGTTTTATATATATATAAGTTTCGGAGAGGTAGTATATTTGCATCTTTAAACAATGGATAGGAGTGTGTTCTTTTATTTTTTTTGTATATGACTCGCACAGCATGCTTTTGCAAGGTGATTAAAGGCTTCATGTTTGTTAAATAAGTTCCACCAAAAGCAATCAATCCATACTCTAGTTTAGAATGTACAAAAGAGAAATATACAATTTTTGATAATTTTTTTGAGTTTATACTTCGAATAAGATATAACTTTCGAATACCCAAAAAGAGGTCTTTTTTAAGTTTTTTAATGTGAGTTTTCCATGTTAGATTTGAATCCAAATCAAGTCCAAGGTATCGGAAGGTTTGAACCGTTTCGATTTTAATACAGTCCGTAGAGCAATCATTTTTTTTACAGTTAACTTTATGGTAAACATGATTTGCGCAAGGGATGTATTTTTTGGATATGTCAAAGTACATAATTTTTGTTTTCTCACTCAGGATCATAGAATGTAAATTAAACCATATCCTTAAGGTTTCAAGATCTTTGTTTATATTTATGTCTATATTCTCGCAATTTTTTCCTGCATAAACTATGGCCATGTCATCAGCAAAAGCAAAAATATCACCTTGTAAACCGATATTGAATATAGAATTTAAATAAATTAGAAAGAGAATAGGACCCAGAATTGATCCTTGTGGTACCCCTCTTCTAACTATGGCTATATCGCTCAGTTCTCCGTTTACTTTTGTTTGCTGTGATCGATTTTGTAAATAGGATTTAAACCAATTAAACCCTATGCCCCGAATTCCAATGTTCCACATTTTATTCAATAAAATATTATGACAAACAGTGTCAAAGGCTTTTTTTATGTCAATAAACAAAACACCAATTTTCTGTCGATTATTTAAACTATTGTAAACTTTATTTAAAAACTTTGCGAAAGCATCTTCCGTTGAAATTTTTGATTGAAAACCAAACTGGTTTTTGTTAATAAAATTAATTTTTTTTAGGAATGACATTAGTCTATTTTTAACAAGTTTTTCTATTATCTTTGAAAAAACGTTTAACAAAGAGATGGGACGGTAATTTCCTGGATCACGTGTATCTCCCTTTTTAAACAAAGGTATTACTATAGCTTCTTTTAGATTATCAGGAAATACACCAGTTTCGAAAGATAGGTTAACAATATATGCTAACACCGGTGCAATATATATCCCAATTTCCTTAACGACACTGGTTGTAATTTTATCTGTCCCACTAGATTTTTTGTTTTTAAGTTCAAGTATTAGCTTTAAAATTTCAGGCTCACTAGTGGGAAACAAAAAAAACGAGCGTTGCGCATTACCTACTCTATCATGTACGAAGTGGGAATTTTCAGATGTTATTGGATGACTTGGAATAGTTTCACACAGTTTTTCAGGACCATTTATGAAGTAATTATTTATAGAGTTAGCTATATTCTTATTACTATTTTGGAGGTTGTTCGAAGAGTTATAAACTTCTTTTATTATATTATTGTTTGCTGACTTATTTTTACCCAACAGTTCATTTAGTATTGCCCATTGTTTTTTAGAGTCACCCTTTGTTTCCTTGAATTTTTTTTCATAGAAAGAATCTTTAGCTTTCTGAATTAAGGTATTATATTTTTTACACATTTTCTTGTAGCGATTACTAATGCTAGTGTTTGTAAAATTCTTCAATTTCTTCCCAAGCTTGTTTTTTTTATTAAGTTTATTACACAAGTGATCAGAGATCCAAGGTTTTAATTTTTTTCTTTTCCTTTTACATTTTATAGATTCCTGACAACTATTTATTAAAGCTTTTAGTTTATTAATAAAAGTATTAAAAGCTAAATTTGAGTTTTTTTGAGTATATACTGGAGACCAATCAACAGATATTATATGCTGTATTAATAGATTAACGTTTAATTTTAACTTATTCATGCCAGGTGTATTTCTGAAATTGTTATTATTTTTGACCTGGTTGGAAATTTCAAAATTAGCCAAGACCATATGATGGTCAGTTATATTTAGATCATTTGTTTCAGCGGTTATTTTGATATTTGAATTTACCCTCTTCCTATAATGAAAATGATCTAAACATGTAGTTGAAGTGTTTGTTATTCGGGTTGGAGTATTGATTGCTGATTTCAGCCCATGAGATGATAACAGAGATAGATAATCGTCTGTGATGGTAGAATCAAGCAAGAGATCAATATTTATATCCCCCAGCATGCACAAATTTTTGCATTTAATGTTACCTAACAAGCTCCCGAGTTCTACCAAGAATAAGGAAATATAGTTACTTTTTGGGATATACTGAATTCTATATATACATAGGAAAGAAAACTCTTCTTGAGCAAATCTAAGTTTAACCAACAAACAATCACACGATTTTAAGGAGATTTCTGTGAATTCATAATTAAAATTTTTACTTACAAACACCGCAACACCTCCAGATCTGTAATTATCATTACAATTAAAATGTGAATTATATCCATCTATATGGTAAAAATCCGTTTCAAGTGTGGATATCCATATTTCTGATACAAAAATTAGATCAGGTTTAATTTTAAAACTGTTTATATGACAGATGAGAGAGTCAAAATTTGACCGTAAGCTTCGAATGTTCTGATGTGTGACCTTAAATTTATAAGAATTTAAAAAGTTTGGGAGAATTCGAATACTTCTATCGCTAACCTGTGGTTGACTTATATTATTTTGATGTTCTATTTTTATTAAATTTATTTTTTATTTCCTTTATATCTTCCACAGATTTAATGACAAAAAAATTCGAATCCTCTTTTGATTTTTTAATAAAAATTTTGTTTCTTGACACACTTACGAATTTATAACCTAATTCATTACTTAACACTTTAGCATGAAAACACAAAATCCTTTGTTTTTTTGTTAAACTTTCGTTTATGTATATTTTACTTTCGATAGTGTGATCCAAAATTTTTGTAGTCAGTTTTGCACGCCCTTCTTTTGTTTTAGTTATGTCTGATTTAGCTTTAATAATTTCATTTCTTGTACTGCTGTTTATTAACTTGACTATTATTACCGGAGATTTTTTTTTATGTGAGTCATCATGTATTTTTCCATGTCCTATGCGATAACAAGTTTCAATGAGTTGTTTATTTATGTTTAATTTTAAAACGGTGTTGAAAATATTTATGACGTTATCCGTAATGTTTTCTTCTTTCGTAACAGGAATGCCATGAATTTCAATGCATTTGTCCTTCTCAAATTGTTCAAGTTTATCCAATTGTTTTTCTAAGGTTGAAATTTGTTTTTTTAAAATTACATTTTCCTTTGTTAGGTATTCAATACTTTTAAGAGAATCTGTTAACTTTATGAGAACTTCATCAACTCGTTTAGAAAAGGAATCCATTTTTAAATTTTGTTTTTCCATTGCTTCAAAAATTTGTGTGATTTTATCGGATATTGAAACATTTGGAAGTTGATTTGTTTCAAAATTTGTTTGACCCTGAGTACAACCTTGGCACAACCAGTCAGCCGATTTATATAACATTAAGTTACCTTCGTGATCTTTTGGTATATTTACGCATTTTATGTGAAAAATTTCATTACAAGATCTGCAATTTATTTTATTTTCATCGCGATTCACTTTTAGATTACATTTCTTGCATTTAGACATTTTATAAATCAACTACGTAAACTGATTAAAGTTAATATTTCAATAAGCATCCAATGACATGCAAAACAGAAACAGTCATATAACACTCAAATATAAACACTACAGTAACTGTGAAACAATTTTGTACAATGTATGAAAAACAGATGAGATTCTAAGTTATAATATTTATAAAAAACTTTTCTTCTTTCCAAACACAATTAGAAAACTGTACAATATTCGATATATTAAAAATTTTTGATTTATTTTAATTTTCGATATTTTTTTTTTTTGTTTTATATAATTTTTATTATTTCTTTTGAGTAATTAAAATTTATGATGTGCACCCAAACAAATCACAATTAACTACTTTAAAATCTCTATCTAATGTTTAAAGTTGTCAATTATAATGTTAGAATAAAAAAATATTAAAACCGAAATTTGAAATCCAACTCGTATATGTAATAAACTTTTGCACGCTCATCGAACATCATTGCTGAAACATACTTGCATCAAAAGCATCAAAAATCGACAAATTTTATTTTGAAAAAAACCATGAAAATGATCGGAAATTAAATATTGAACAAAAATTATGCAAAATTAATGATGTTGATTTAAAAATAAATGATATTGCTTCGTATCAAGAAGATGAAATGGCGGACGGGACATATGATGAATTTATCAGTTGTAATGATACTATTAAAAGCAATAATGATATAATCCCGCAACATGAAAATTCCACTTATTATATTCAAATAGATAAAATGGATGACAGTAATGAAAGAGAAATTTTTCAGGAGGCTAAGAAAATTGTAAGCTCAAATAACAATTTTAATTGCATGTGACCGATATTGTTTTTCTTATATAAAGATAAGAAAATTGAAGCACCACTGAATCGTTCTTTTTGAATAAATATGATTTCTTTTAATTTTTAACTAAATATATTTTATTTTCTTATTATTTTAATTATAATTTTATTATTGTATTTTATATTATTTTTCACACGAGCGAAACCAGCAAAGAAATATCGTACCGATTGGGAAATTGTGGCCGACTCATCTGTTGTCCTTTCATTAAACGAGTCAAATTTATATTATGTAACTCAAAAATATAATATATACGTTATAACTCAAAAATAATCAACATCGAAATATAAGGGAAGAAAACGTGCAGGATCTATAGCAGATGAAAATGGAACAAATAAGACACAATTAAAGGTATATAACATAAAACTGTTACACGATTTTAAATCTTAATATAATTATTATTTCCAAAAGAAATATATGACTTTCCAGTTAAAAAAACAAAGCAACAACGTCCGAGAGAGCAGAGAAAGAAGAAAAAGAATGCAAATACTTTACAATCAAGATTTTAAGTTAATGTAAATCAGAATAATAGCAGCAGAAAAATTCATTGCTCTCGAATCTGTAAGAAGAAATGTTAGAACAAGAACTGTCGCACCTAAAAACACTGAAATTTCGGTTCGAATAGACGGTAACTAAGAATTTTGTGTTGTATTGTTTATGTGATATATAATATGTGCTTGATAATTTTTATTATGAAACAATTTATTCAACATGCTGAATCATACAAAATCTGCTATTATTTTGTATGAAATTCCCCATAGTTTTGCATGTTAAAAATTCGATTTATGTTTTGTATTCCATTTTACCTCAAGTTTTGAATAGATTAAATGAGTGTGTAGTAGACAACGTACCCACCACTTAAAGCCTAAATTTTGCTTTTATTTTTCCCTCGGTTACTGGGCTTCCTTCACTAAACGTAATTGGTATTCTTCGTCAGAAGTTTTAATTGCTTAACTTCACACAAGTTCCTCTCATCACATTCATTAGTTATCTTCATTTTTTTGTCAACTATTTTTGTTTGTTTAAACTACCAAGTCATATGCCATTTCTGATTTTAGCTTGGCGGTATAGATTACGTTTGGGTTTGTTGATGTAATTCAACTTCATTTGCTGTATCATAGGACATAAACACAGATATGTGAAATTCAGGTTTGCAGATAGTAATTGATTTTCTGTTCTTGCGCTACTCAATAATAATACAATAATCTCTATTTAGCATACGTAATTCCTCTGATTCGCTCATTTAATAGTAAATAACTTTAGGTTTTATTAGACATGCGAAAGCTATATCGGTTAACAACGGCAAATCAGTACAGTAATAAAATTCTTCATTAGAATCAGAAAGTCAGATCCAGAAATCAGAAGCTAATTGCAGAAAATTAAAAAATCGGTAGTGATAACACACACTGAAAAAAACATGTCCTATTTCCAATCGAAATGAAATTGTCTCAACCTCACCGTGCGGTCACGTATGGCGAATCAAACTACGAAATTGCTTCAACAACTCTACAATTATAAATCGATGAAGTTGAGACAATCACACGAAATATTTATGCGAAAATAAAATATGGTTCAATTAATCTCAAATACTTAAACTTTAAAATGATAAATTCATGATATAAGGCCAAAGAAATTTTTTTTCAGGGAAATAGTTATTATCTTTATTCAACTACTCTTATATTGGATATAACACTTTATGTTTTAAATAAACCTCATTCTGTTGTTAGGAAAATGTTATCGTGTAGTTGTCCCAATCACAGTGAAATTGTTTGCAAATAATTTTTCTTTGCATGAATAATCAACTGCCAACTTCGAGATGAGGTTGTCATGAACTTCAATTTTTTTTTCAGTGCACATTTCTATTTATCGGTCCTTTTCCTTTTTGTAATTATTATGTACAAATGTACAATTATTTTATCGACCCGTGGATTTTCTATTCGTTATAAATTTTATTCGTTCCAAATAATTCCTCTTAATTGTTCTTGTTTTACAATAATAATTATTTCACTTATAATAATCTTGTACTATTATTTTATTAACCTAAGATTATGACTAAGTTGTATCTAATTAATTTAAAACTGCTTGTATCGCTGTTAATACTAACTATACCTAACGAGATCTCTTATGTGATCAATTCGTTTTTCCATACACAATGGGTTGCTCATTCAAACTGTTCATTTTTACTAACATATCCGCTTTTTCATTTCCAGTTATTCGACAGTGGATTGTATAGAGAAGTCACAAATACGAATTGTAACAACTTTATCAAAAAATATACATAAACAAAGTTATGATAACAATCAGCCATGAATTGAAGTTTCTAAAAAGTTGGAAGGAAATTTAAATTAAACATTAATAAAATTAAATTTAGAATATGATGCAATACTATATAGTTGAATCCATTTGCTGATTCCGAAGACATCATTGAATATAATTCGGAGACTCGCCTTAGCATATTTTCGTGAATTTTACAAAAATCAGTCAACGGTAACCATGGATTGGATGAATGAATGATCTTCACTAAAAACATGATAACGCTTGTATTATTTATTTTTAATAAATATTTTATTACTATTTGTAACATTTTCCTAAAGTCTGTTGATTTTGCATTGTAATTTTATCATGACTGTCCTCTGCAACTTTGTATTTTGATCTTAATTCGATTTCTAGATCGGTTCAAAATGATTTTTTAAAAAAATCAACTATTTCAAATGACATTGAAAACGAAATTCTAAATAATTTAAAACTGCTTGTAAATGCTCGCTCTTAATAACTAAATTCCCCTAACGTGACCGGTTATACGATCAACAAATATTCACACATTGCTATTTTTATTTTTATTTATTTATTTACTTACCAAAAATCGTAGCCAAATTAGCATGACGTTGAAATATTATTTTTTAATTTAAAAAAATCTCAGTTAAGTGCATCTTTTTAATAACCATACTTAACATGAACTTGTGGAGCAGTGGATGTGATATCGGTCTATGGACAAAGAGGTTCATGGTTCGATTACTCGCCAGGTAAATTTTTTTTAATTAATTGAGTAAGGTTTAATGAAATTTAATTCAATTATATGTCCCCCAAGTAAAATATAATATAAATATGACATTCAGGGGATATATTAAAATATTATTTCAACTCAAAAATATTTTGGGTAATGTATAAGGAACATCCAACAATAACAAGACAAATGAATTGGTGGCGTAGTGGTTATGATGCCGACGTTGGTATAGTGGGTTTGGATTCGATCCCCTTCAAAGTCAAAATGTTTTTTCTTAAAAAATTTTTCAATTATTTCAGAAAAATTAAGAAATTTAAAAAATAAATCGGAAACTTTGAACAAAATTGAAGAAAATTAAAATAATAAAAATGTATTATTTATTTCTTTCATTTTTCCCTATATTAGACCCCTAATTACGCTTCCTAAAAATATTAAAAATTTTCATTTAATTTATCGGGCAACAATTTCTAATCGGTCTCCCCGGTAAAATAATTTATTTTATCCGGGACACAATTTATATGATCCGGGTTCAGAACCTTTTTCCGATTTATAATACATCTTCTGGTTTTTGTTTGCCTGTTACACGATTTTAAATTTTACATTTTTTTCGAAAATATTGTTCGAAAATCAAACGCGAATAAAACACAAACCGTTTGAGCTATTTAACTCAAACTTGCTGTGTGTACTCTGGTCCACCAGAGCTATCATTTTAATAAGTTTCAGTCCAATTGAATCAGCGGTTTAGGAGTTAAGAACAACTTCTAAACCGCTGATTCAATTGGACTGAAACTTATTAAAATGATAGCTTTGGTGGACCAGAGTACACACAGCAAGTTTGAGCTAAATAGCTCAAACGGTTTGTGTTTTATTCGCGTTTGATTTTAGAACAAAATTTTCGAAAAAAATGTAAAAATTAAAATCGTGTAACAGGCAAACTAAAACCAGAAGATGTATTATAAATCGGAAAAAGGTTCTGAACCCGGATCAAATAAATTGTGCCTGGGATAAAATAAATTAATCCGGAACGCCAGATAAACTAGAAACCCGGCTAAATTAAATGAAAATTTTTAATACTTTTAGAAAGCGTAAATAGAGGTCTAATATACGAAAAAATGAAAGAAAGAAATAGAAAATTTTTGTTATTTAATTTTCTTCATTTTTGTTTCAAATTTTCCTAGTTTAATTTTCAATATTCTTAATTTTTCTAAATAAATTAAAAACTTTGAAATTTTTTTGAAGAAAATACTTTGGGGTTTGGCTTGGGATCGAACCCAGAACTTACATTACCAAAGTCGACATCGTAACCAATACTCCATCAACTCGTTTGTCGTATCAATGTTGGATGTTCTTCAAAAATTACCAAAGATATTTTTAAGTTGAAATAATATTTAAATATATCCCCCATTTTCTCTTTTGCGAATTGCAATTGACAAGTTGACTTTTTGGACAAATTTAATTTATAAATTGTTTTTTATTATTGTTTGAGTTTTTTGGGTGAAGAATATAAATAAAATCTAGAAACTTTATAAGTTCTATTGTGTATAGTGTAGTTTAATATTAAAATAGTGATAAATTAGAACTTGAATTTTAAGTTTAACTTTATTTAAGAAAAAGGTAAACAAAGAAGTGAAGTTTGGTGAAACGGCGGGAAGTCTGCCCATCGGCGGCAGAATGGAGAGGGTTAGTACGGTGAACCGATTTTCAGTGCTGGAAAATCTGGAAGATTTTCCAAGGTTAGGCGACAGAAAAAGAACGAGAAGAGGAAACGTAGAACGAGCGGTAAATAACAGTTTGCTCTCATATAAAAATGAAGACGATGAAAAATATTATGTCATCAAACACCTCGGTGAAGGCAAAACGTTCAATCAGGAGTCAGTGTTTCTTGTGTTAAAAGGTTTAGATATGATCACAACATACATCAAGGAGGTCCAAAAATTGAGAAGCGGGGACCTTTTAGTACTGACAAGTAAAGAACAAGGAGGACGAGCATTACTGAAGGCAAAAATGTTGGCGGGTACTATACCAATACAGGTTTCAGAACACGAGTACCTGAATACGTCGAAGGGTGTAATATTTTGTTCGGAGCTGAAATATCTACCAGAGGAAGAAATTTTAGAAGAGCTAAAAAAACAGAAAGTAGTGAAAGTCCAGAAAATCACCAAAATGATTAATCAGAAGCGAGAGCCGACGCCGATGCATATATTAACCTTTGCAACGATTAATAGGCCAAAGGTAATTTATGCCGGGTATATAAAAGTTGATGTCAGAATGTATGTACCGAACCCGCTAAGATGCTACAACTGCCAAAGGTATGGCCATTCAAAATTACGGTGTGTCAGAACACCAATATGCGGAAGATGCGCTGAGGTAGAATCAGAAGCCCATATAGACAGATGCAACCAAGTTAAATGTGCAAACTGTATGGGAGAACATTTAAGCAGCAGCAAAGAATGTCCTGTTTTTATACAAGAACGACAAATAGCACTAATAAGAACGAGTGAACGAGTAACGTATCATCGGGCGAAGGAGATTTACCACAAAACAAAACCAGATGTTACTGAAAACAATAGAAACCTGTATGCAGAACACATAAAGGAACCAAGCAGAACGAATCAACAGCAAAGAACAGTTCAACATAAGGAGATAGAAGAAACTAATCAAGATGTAATAGCTAAACAAATACAACAAGCACAAAATCAACAGCAACTCGAGAAAAAAGAAAACCATTCAAATCAACATGTTAATAAAAATATAAAATCAGAATCGACACCAAATCAACAACAAACACAATTAAAAACAAATATATCAACACAAATACAAGAAACAAGAACACAAACGCAAACGAACAAAGAAATAACAACACAAGCAACAACAAGCAACAATCAAAACACGACAAAAAATGTCAACACAAAACAAAACATATTAACAAAAACAAAATCATTCTCATTCTTAAATAAGAATGAGAGAGCCATTCTAGGGGAAACCCTAGAAATGGTAATAGAATAAAGAGATATGGAGTCGATAGACACTATATCTCCAAAAATAAAAGGAAGATTGACGATGGTCAATTTTTTCCTTCTTTTCAAAAGTACTTGCATGCATGATCCCGATGAATGTGCGAAAGAAAGGAGAAATGGATGAGTAGATCTAACCAACGATTGAGTGTCGGCCAGATAAATTCTCAGAGCGTTTACGCTAAGCGTGATATGCTGCGGATTTATCTGGCCAATAATAGTATGGATGTCGTGCTTGTTAGTGAAACGTGGGAGCGTGCTGATAAGACGTTTCGTATGCCCGGTTATGGATTCCTGTTCAAACCCAGAGGTGACGGCTTTGGTGGTGTAGCTATACTGGCTAAAACCAGTGTGCGACTCCATAAGGTCGTTGTACCAAACTTTGAATTTATGGAAGCTATTGCAGCTCAAACAGAAAATTTGGACAGAAATCTTTTACTGGTGAGTGTGTATGTACCCCCAGCAATAAATGCGGAACAGAGAGAGTGTGCCTTGAAGGATCAACAAAAACTGTTTGAATGGGCGAGAGGAAAAAGTGATCTCATAATAGGCGGAGATATGAATGCGCATGCACGAATGTGGGGATGTATCAGAAATTGTGCGAGAGGAACCCAGTTGAGTGGCCTCATTCAAGATAGCGAATTAGTTATTTTAAATGACGGTAGACCAACGAGGTTAGCGAGAGTAGGTGGGGTAGCTAGTGCGATCGACGTCTCTTTGGTTTCGATCGAGCTAGCACCTGAGATCACTTGGAACGTTAGCGAAGAGAATTTGGGTGGGGATCATTATATGATCGAAATGAATGTGAGAGATAATAGGCTCTATAAGGACAAAAGGGAACTGATGAATGAGAAGAAATGGGTGGAACGAATGGATGAGATTCTCAGAATGAATGATGTTGCGAATGCGGAACAACTTGAAAATGAAATAGAGAGAATGAATGAAATATGCGTTAGAACAGTTGATATGAAAGATATTCGAGTGAAAGCTTGGTGGAATAATGAGATCCAGTACTGGTATGAAAAGAAGCGGATGGCCTTACGAGACTTTAACCGGTGTATTTGCACCGAAAACAGAATTGCGCTGTCAAGAATGACAGCGAAGTTAAAGAAAGCCATCCGTAAAGCGAAAAGAAAATGTTGGCGAAATTTTGTGTCAGAAATGACACAAAGAACGACAACAAGGGATGTATGGCAAAAGTTCAATAGAGTGCGAGGAATGAAAGTTGGTGGAAGGAATGTGGTTTTGGAAGACCGTGAGAAAGGTTCTGAATTTATGAGAATGATGACAAATGTGAATGATGCTTTGAATGGGATTCTCCTGAATGATAATGGAAATGTAAGAGAAGATGTGAGTGGCCCGTTTGAATGGAGTGAGTTCATGGAAGTATTGGGCAAATTAAAACCTACTACTCCAGGGACGAACAAAGTGAATTATAGGATGATTGAGAAGTTGGGTACGGAAGCAAAACAAAATTTGCTTTCCTTACTCAATAAAACATGGATGGAAAATAAAATACCGGATAAATGGAAGGAATGCAGAGTGGTTCCAATACCCAAGAAGGACAAGGATCCTGAAGTGGCAACAAACTATAGGGGTATTTGTATGTTGAATGTTTTAATGAAATTGGTGAATGGAATGCTGAAAGAGCGAATGGAGAAATTTATAAATGAGAATAGCTTGTTACCAGATACGACGTATGGTTTTAGAAAGAAACACTCTGCAGTAGAGTGTGTGGAGAAGTTTGTATGGGAAGTGAGAAAGGATAAAAGAAAGATTGTAACGGTATTTTTGGATGTTGAGAGAGCATATGATTATGTCGTTCCTAGGAAATTGATTCAAGTCCTTATCGACTTGGGTTTTCCGAAGAAATGGACTGAATGGATACATGAGTTTATGAGTGGAAGGAGAATAATACTGAATGGAAAAACGTTTAGATTGATGGAGGAGGTGGGATTAGGACTGCCACAAGGTAGTAAAATTTCGCCAACTTTGTTTAATCTGTATACAAGGGAAATACACCAGATCAGCGACAGCGAGTTAATCATTCTGCAATTTGCAGATGATATCGTTGTTATTGGACACAGGGTGTGACAGCACAACAGGGTGTGAACCAGGTTGTGTTAAAACTGAAGAGCTTAAACCTCAAAGTGAACGTGAATAAATGTAGCTGCATGAGTTTTAGAATGGGACCACAAATAGTATTAGATGTGAGAATTGAGAGCGATAGGATTGAACAAATGAATGTGGTTAAGTATTTGGGTATTTGGATCGATCGGCGCTTGAACTTTAAGAAACACATGGAGTTCCTGGCCGATGAGTGTAAGAAAAGATTGAATGTGATCAAAAGAGTGAGCAAACCAAAATGGGGAGCTCACCCTGGAGTGACTGATATGTTAAGAAAGGCGTTAGTTTCCACAAAAATTGCGTATGGAATTGGAGTGTATGGTGATGGTTCTGTAGTTGGTTTTCGTAAGTTGATGAAAGTTGAGAATGCATGTGTAAGGATGGTATTGGGGGCGATAAATTCGACCCCAATTCACTGTCTTTATTCGGAAGTTGGTGATTCACCTCTTGATTATAAAGGAGAGTGGATCACAGTAAGAGAGATAGTGCGAATGAAAACGAACAAAAATCAACTAATTGAGGAAATGTTAACAAGGTTGCAGATCAAACCCCCTTTTAAAAACATGTATAGGACAACCATTTTGACCGAAAACCTAAACGAGTTCTTGTCAAAATCAATCAATATTCCAATCTTGTGGAAATCAAGGTCCAGGGGTTAAACCTGCAAACCTTGTAGTATGTTTGGAATTTGGGAAACATAACAAGAATGAAATGAATGAAACCATAGTCAAAAGACTGTGGTTGAGTGTTAAACTGTTGTATCATGCATATTTTGTTGTCTATACAGATGCTAGTGTGAATGAAGATGGATGTGGGGTGGGATTGTTTGTGCCTGCCACAAACTATGAATACTCGTGTAAAATGGAGAATGGCATCTGTATAATGAATGCTGAGTTAATTGGAATGTACGAAGGAATCAAGTTGGGATTAAATGAAAAGATGAGGAGGATAGTAATATTCTCTGATTCCAAAAGTGGAATGATCTTGCTACAAAACGGAGGAGGTAGCCAGGGCAATGTATATGTGGATATGATATATGAGCTAGTGAGAGGACAGCAGTGTGACGTATCCATACAATGGATACCAGCACACTGTCGGATCACTGGGAATGAAAGAGCTGATATGTTAGCGAAAAGGGGAAGCTTGAATGAGCAAGCCATTGTGTATGGAAAGAAGGATGCAAGAGATGTACTTAGGATGTTTCAGGATGTGATTTGGAGAAAATGGGAGATTGAATATGAGAGTAAAAGTCAAGTGAAAGGCAAAAAGTACAGAGAGCTAGAGAGTATTCCTTTGAGAAAACCTTATTATAAGGGCCTCAAGGGAAGTACTAGAATGATAAGAACGATTGAAAGGATAAGAATGAACCATGGCAATTGGAAGGAGTGTCTGTACAAACGTCATCTGAGTGAAAATAATTTGTGTGAAAGATGTGGTGTGGTGGAGGATATTGAGCATCTGATTCTAGTGTGTCCTGTGCACGAGCAGATCAGGTCGCAGTACAATGTCCTCCAGAGTGGAAGAGGTTTGACTGAAATCTTAAAAATAGATAGAATGGCAAATGAGGTGTATGACTTTATCAGAATGAGTGGGATTGAAGTTTGAATGTGTATGAACAATTTGATCTACATATGAAAGGTGAGTGAAAGGGCAAGTTTTTTTTTTTGAATAAGGAAAAGTTTTCCAACGAATATATTTTCATAAAAATTTCATATATATTTATAGTTAAAAACAATTTTTATTTTTTACTGTAATTGATACTTTAAAATTGATACTGTAATTGATACTTTTAAATTGATGGGCCATATGGCTCCAAAACTGGAGCTAAGCCTTTAAATAAAAAAAAAAAAAAAAAAATATATCCCCAAATGTCATATTATTTTATATTTTTTACTCGAAGATATAATTGAAGAATTAAATTTTATTAAAGCTTACACAATTAATTAAAAAAAAAATTGTCATCACTAGTATTCGAACCCCGGACTATCATTCATAGACGCACATCTCATCCAATACCCCACAACTTCGTTTGTTTTATTGATTAAAAAGTCATACTTAAATTAACTAAGTTTTTTTTTTTTTTTAAATAATATTTTAACGTCCCACAAAATTCAGATATAACTTATTTTGTAACAAATTTACCACAATATAAATAAAACAATTATAATTTTTTTTTATAAATTAAAATATTTAATCATTAAATAAATATAAAGTTTTCTAAATTTATATAATATTATAAATAATAAGTTATTTTAGATGAAAATGATTGAAAGATGATGCAGGCTGGTCTTGAGTTTCCATGATAGTTTTAATTCTTGTCTCGGTTCTGTAATACAAAGAAAAAAATAAATTAGTATGAAACAAATACAATTAAATTAAATCTATTTTGCGTGTTTATTATAATTAAATTTTGATTGGCAAAGATTATATTTTCTATAAAGCTTAAAATAAAGCTATAAAGCTATATCAATAAAGCTATAAAGCTTTCTATAAAATTCCGTTGTAATTTTCATTTTGTATAAAATAGGTTCCAGAATAAAAAATTCAATAAAACTAATCACAATTGTCATAATTTTAAACCACTGAAGGCTAAAAACCACATACAATAGAAACAGAAACAGAATTTAATACAAATTTGACAGCAAAGAGGTCTGACAGCAAAATATGGAAGTGGTTAGTATGCCATTTTTTTAATCGAGAAAAATTAGCTGTCGCAAATCTGGGCGAGGGACATATAAACTGAAAGGGAAGCCCAAAACAAGGACCGTGCTGAAGTTTGAGCTTAATCAAAGCAATGGGTTTAGGAATGGCAGACAATTTTCGTTTTGAATGTAAAATTTGCGATTTCCGATTTATGGCCAGTTTAGGGTAGTAAACGTACTATTTTGACTAATTTCGATAAAATGGATATCTATAGCTTCCTGCCAGCAAATTTTTTCATTTTTTTTTTGGACAGAAATTTTATAAAATATGCAAGTGGTTAGTATGTCATTATTTTAATCGAAAAAAATGAGCCGTCGCAAATCTGGGCGAGGGACATATGAACTGAAAGATGAGCCCAAAACAAGGACCGTGCTGAAGTTTGAGCTTAATCGAGCAATGGGTTTAGGAATGGCAGAAAATTTTCGTTTTGAATGTAAAATTTGTAAATTTCGATTTATGGCCAGTTTAGGGTAGCAAACGTTGTATTTTGACTAATTTCGATTAAATGGATATCTATAGCTTCCTGCCAGCAAATTTTTTCATTTTTTTTTTGGACAAAAATTTTATAAAATATGCAAGTGGTTAGTATGTCATTATTTTAATCGAAAAAATGAGCTGTCGCAAATCTGGGCGAGGGACAAATGAACTGAAAGATGAGCCTAAAACAAGGACCGTGCTGAAGTTTGAGCTTAATCGAGCAATGGGTTTAGGAATGGCAGAAAATTTTCGTTTTGAATGTAAAATTTGTAAATTTCGATTTATGGCCAGTTTAGGGTAGCAAACGTTGTATTTTGACTAATTTCGATTAAATGGATATCTATAGCTTCCTGCCAGCAAATTTTTTCATTTTTTTTTTGGACAAAAATTTTATAAAATATGCAAGTGGTTAGTATGTCATTATTTTAATCGAAAAAAAATGAGCTGTCGCAAATCTGGGCGAGGGACATATGAACTGAAAGATGAGCCCAAAACAAGGACCGTGCTGAAGTTTGAGCTTAATCGAGCAATGGGTTTAGGAATGGCAGAAAATTTTCGTTTTGAATGTAAAATTTGTAAATTTCGATTTATGGCCAGTTTAGGGTAGCAAACGTTGTATTTTGACTAATTTCGATTAAATCAGTGTTTAAAACGCTCCTAATATCACTCCTTCACTCCATACTTTCGGAGTGAGTGATAATAAAAAAATATATAATATCTAATCACAGGAGCGAAAAAATAAAAATTTCTTTCTTGCTCCTAAATTAAAATTAATATTTTCTTTCAAATGAACATACATTTCAATCTTTTTTTAAACATTTGATAGTTTCTTTCATAAGAATAACAAAGAAAACAAAAAAAAAAATACATTCGTTCTGTACGAATATTTTTAGAGTTAATTGATGTACAAACAAAAAATATTTCTCTTAAAATAAAAATGAAATTTCTTTTTCTTTCAATATTGTTAGTTAAGAAGACTTTTAATAATTTAATTGAGTGATTTGATTTTGCAATGAATAATATAAGCTTTACTAAAGTGAAATTATAAGGCCGTTCTTTTTATAAACTTTTAATTATTATCATTTTAAATTGTTTATGTTAGTTTTCTTGTTCCTTTGATCACAGTTTGAAGAAGTGAAGCGCTGGATCTTACGTTCAAATACAGATAAATATCCCTCTTTTTGTCATCATCACCACCGGTCTAATCAATGTCATGTATAAGTATAACTTGAGGTTGGTGTTAGTTGACACATGGTGATCCAAGGAGAGATTTATTTGAAAAGAAAGTTCGATTGTCTGGAGTGATTCTAGTTTTACAGCTGTTGAAAAACGTGATCTACGCAGGTGAAAAAGTCGAAATTTGAACTTCACCATTTTTGATTTTCCTGAAACTTGGCATATAAGTAGCATTAACAAAATAAAAAATACTACTTATTTTAAAATTTTTTTAAAGTGCATAGTTTGAGCATAGGGGGCACCCCAACATGCATGAAAAATGAAAATTCTGCCAATCCGATGTAACTTTGAAATTAAATTGCTCAAGAACAGCTATACCGATTTCATCAAACTTTTTTTTGTTTGATAGATGATTAGTTAGTCGTTTGAAAAAAAATTAATTTACTGTTTGTATAATTAGTTTTTAAATAAAAATATTAAAAAAACTTTTTTAAAGATGGCGCTAGGGTCAAAGATCAATTGGAATTTAATTAATTTTTTTCTGAAAATAGTTCTATTTTTACTCTAAAATATATCAAATTTACAAAGAGGCGTCAATTCGTGTTCTTCAGATATTTAATTTTAAAGATTTTTAGTTCGAAATGATGAAATCGGTTATGATGAAATCGGTATAGCTGTTCTTGAGCAATTTAATTTCAAAGTTACATCGGATTGGCAGAATTTTCATTTTTCATGCATGTTGGGGTGCCCCCTATCCGCAAACTATGCACTTTAAAAAAATTTTAAAACTATTTCTATTTTTAATTGTGTCCATACTACTTATATGCCAAGTTTCAGGAAAATCAAAAATGGTCAAGTTTTCACAACTCTGTCTAGAACACGTTTTTCATCAGCTGTTGTAGAATTCAATTGTGCAAAATAGTAGGTGGTGTAACAAATTTGGTAGCTCTTTTTCTATTAAAAATTTTTTTTCTACATCTATTAAAGTGTTTTTGATTCTAAAAAAAAGGCGTGAAAAATTGCATTTTTTATTCTCGATTTTCCATTCTTCATTTTTTGACTTTTTTTTCAAGACGTGGTGCGAAAACAAAACAAAAAAATATATTAAATAGATTTACTAACTGTACCCTGCTGTACATTGTTCCATTGTCTCTGCAGATATATATATACATATATATATATATATATATATATATATATATATATATATATATATATATATATATATATATATATATATATATATATATATATATATATATATATATATATATATATATATACATATATATATATATATATATATATATATATATATATATATATATATATATATATATATATATATATATATATATATATATATATATATATATATATATATATATATATATATATATATATATATATATATATATATATATATATATATATATATATATATATATATATATATATATATATTAGGGTGGCCCAAAAAAAAAGAATTTTTTTTTTTTTCGAGTCTCGTACCAAAATATGTAAGTTTATAATGTTTAAAGAGTCCCTTCCAAATGGCAGGTCAAAAAAAAATTTTTTAAGGGTCGCTCAAAATTTTCAAAAATTTCTAAAATCGTCCAAAATCGAATTTTTTTTTTTTTGTAACATTTTTCTCATTGTTTCATTTTATGCTACAAAAAAAATGATAAAGATCCTGAAAATCTCAAGTCAAAACTTTAATATTTAAAGGTCGCTCCAAATTTTTCAAAGTTTCCAAGACAAGTACTTTCTTTCTTTTCGAGCTACTTCTAAACATAAATATCAACGAACTTTATTTTTTGTTAAAATATTAAAATATAAAAAATTTTGTTAAAATATTTATTTTTGAAAAATAAATAAACTTAAAGAATTAAAAAAATTATGATTTTATGACATTTACGGTACAATAGTGAGATATGTTAATTTAATTTTTTTTTGTTTCTCGTGCTTTAATTCCATTCTTTAGTATGTCAAATTCAAGAAAAAAAAAATAAAGTTCGTTGATATTTATGTTTAGAAGTAGCTCGAAAAGATAGAAAGTACTTGTCTTGGAAACTTTGAAAAATTTGGAGCGACCTTTAAATATTAAAGTTTTGACTTGAGATTTTCAGGATCTTTATCATTTTTTTTGTAGCATAAAATGAAACAATGAGAAAAATGTTACAAAAAAAAAAAAATTCGATTTTGGACGATTTTAGAAATTTTTGAAAATTTTGAGCGACCCTTAAAAAATTTTTTTTTGACCTGCCATTTGGAAGGGACTCTTTAAACATTATAAACTTACATATTTTGGTACGAGACTCGAAAAAAAAAAAAATTCTTTTTTTTGGGCCACCCTAATATATATATATATATATATATATATATATATATATATATATATATATATATATATATATATATATATATATATATATATATATATATATATATATATATATATATATATATATATATATATATATATATATATATATATATATATATATATATATATATATATATATATATATATATATATATATATATATATATATATATATATATATATATATATATATATATATATATATATTCATATATATACACCATCCTTGCAATCAAGGTTGCTCTATCAGCAAAGACGAGATGTTGTGAATTAGGCAATATTCTACAAATACAATATGAAGGCGCATTCTTCTGAAGAAATGAAATCATACTTTCCCGAGTTTGCGACATTTTCCCTTCCCAACCAAGAAACTTCCTCTGCTCACCTATTCAAAGTTCTCAAACTAAATACATGGACATTTTAGCGTAATTTTTGCATCTTCAACATTCTTTACCTTTTTTGGTTTTTCCTGATAATTTTAATACACAACTTTCTATGTCAATGTCCACGAATTCCTCAAAGAAACATAAATCAATATGATCTAACATGAACTTCATCTAGATATATTAAGTTTTATTAATTTGGCCCTTCACTATCGATTATAGAACATCAAAATAATTTGTGTAGTTCAATTACATATCTAAATAATTTAGCTTCAATTGCATTACTAATTGATTCAGTCTAATAATTAACCAAAATCAAATACGCATCTAAATATAAACATTTTTATTTATTTTTTTTGTCAAGGCATGCAAAAATATTCCTTTCTTATCTTTTCAATTTGATGTTTTTCTAATTCAATTATGTAAGTATTGTTATGAAAACAAAGAGAAAAGAAAGTAACAGAAAGACAAAAATACAAGATGCATAAGATAAAAAAAAGTATTAATTCTCTTCTGCTACGTATATTATAAAAATAAAAATATGATCGTTTCCAAAGGAATTGAAATTTAAAAAAATAAAATATCGCTCCTAAAAGTAAAGCAGTAAAAGAAATTAAAAAAATTTTATCCTGTGAGTAAAATTTTTATGAAATGCAAAGAATGCTCAAATAGAATAAAATAGTAAACTCTGGATTAAATGGATATCTATAGCTTCCTGCCAGCAAATTTTTTCATTTTTTTTTGGACAAAAATTTTATAAAATATGCAAGTGGTTAGTATGTCATTATTTTAATCGAAAAAAATGAGCTGTCGCAAATCTGGGCGAGGGACATATGAACTGAAAGATGAGCCCAAAACAAGGACCGTGCTGAAGTTTGAGCTTAATCGAGCAATGGGTTTAGGAATGGCAGAAAATTTTCGTTTTGAATGTAAAATTTGTAAATTTCGATTTATGGCCAGTTTAGGGTAGCAAACGTTGTATTTTGACTAATTTCGATTAAATGGATATCTATAGCTTCCTGCCAGAAAATTTTTTCATTTTTTTTTGGACAAAAATTTTATAAAATATGCAAGTGGTTAGTATGTCATTATTTTAATCGAAAAAAATGAGCTGTCGCAAATCTGGGCGAGGGACATATGAACTGAAAGATGAGCCCAAAACAAGGACCGTGCTGAAGTTTGAGCTTAATCGAGCAATGGGTTTAGGAATGGCAGAAAATTTTCTTCTTGAATGTAAAATTTGTGATTTTCGATTTATGGCCAGTTTAGGGTAGCAAACGTTGTATTTTGACTAATTTCGATTAAATGGATATCTATAGCTTCCTGCCAGAAAATTTTTTCATTTTTTTTTTGGACAAAAATTTTATGAAAGGTTAGTATGCCATTATTTTAATCGAAAAAATGAGTTGTCGCAAATCTGGGCGAGGAACATATAAACTCAGGTAAGAAACTTTGTAAAGTTTAGTAAAACGCTTATAAAATTGAAGCCTCTAGGAGGGGTAAGTTTATAGTTTAAAAGTTTGGCTAAAAGATAAACTAAATTAAAATCGGTAGAATCCAGTGGTCGGGCAGCGTGTGTCGGGCAGCATGTGTCGGGCAGCACTGTTGTTATTATACTTGGTATATAATACTTGTACTTCCTGTAACCAGGTGTTATGCAAACAGCCGAAAAAACAGAATTCCGTAATGTAACTACATATACCTTATTAGATTTGCTTAGGAATATGTTTCCACCAAATATGATCCAAGCTTTGATTGAACAAACACAAACTGTTCTAAAAGTACCAGCTCGGATTGATCCATATCATTGTAAGAATTTTATTTCTTTATTTATGCGAACAAAAACAAACATTGTACGTGAAAGCATACAAGAAGTGGTGATGAAATTCATCCCGGTCAATGAGAGGAGCTGCTATATCTACGGAGGTTATGAAAACAAACACAAACACCCGACTTTAATGAAATTAATTTGGTACCTTTAATAGTTTGAGAATTGCAATGTACTTTCTTTCCGCATCGATCGATTCATAAGCAAACTTGAGTCTCACAGTATGAAACAACATGTTTCTTCTCGAGCGTTCTAGTTGTGCGATTTTTTAGAGGTGCATAAATTGAAAGTGACGACGTTCTTGTTTTTGCTAAAATAAGGTTCTACTTCTCAAATCTTGGTATTCCAAAAAAACACGTCAAGAAACTCTAGATGGATCAAGTATGTCTTGATGCTATTCAATGAGATTGCTATCTGAAATGGTCGCAACACCAGGCTCACAAAGGAGAACTATAAACTGATCATACAAGCCATTTCAAAAATATGTAGACGAACGAAAAAACAATGGTAGAAGATAAAGTGTGAGGAGATTGAAAGATTCAATAAGGAAATCAATCGCGTAGCTTCTTTCAACAGGTTAAAACCTTAAAGAAGGGAACTTAAACTATAGATTGACTGCCGTTCAAAACGAAGAAAGGGGAGCTACAAGTACATTTGAAAAATATTTTAGATTTTTGGACCGCTTAGTTTGAGAATCTTAACATAAGTAAACTTGTTATTTGTGCATCAAAGGAACATGGAGACGAACCAAAAAAAGAGAATTCGAAAATACTATCTACAACAATACCTTGTTATATAAACAATAACTTGTTATAAAGGATTTTCTGTGAGCATTTAAACTCAAGTAATCAAGGAAATCATTTGAATTTTACAATTACAAAGCTTATTTAGAATCTACGAGTTTTTTTAACACAATATTAATATTGAACTAGTTGATATGGTGATATGGCATATTTTGTTTTATTTAAAATTGTATTCTAAAACTTTCTTTATTAAAATAAACTTGTCATTCATTACCATTATATTGCAATAGGTTATGGGCCGACGTAACTAACGTCGCAAATTGATAAATTATTGAAGAATTGTCATGTCTGATTTACCGCCAGTTGAAAGTTTGCGAAGTCGAAAAAACTGAGAACAATGGAAATTTGCTGAAAAAGCTTCACTCGAAATGGAAGGATTATGGAATTCCATTGCTGGTTCCGAGAAGGATGAAGAAAAAAACAAGAAAGCAAGGTCAAGGCTGATTCTTTTGGTGGATCCGTTACTTTATGTTCACATCGAAACTTCTAAAACGGCGAAAGACATGTGGTCAAATTTGCAGAAGGCTTTTGAAGATTCTGGTTTGACAAGAAGAGCTAGTTTCTTGAGGAAACTCATGATGACAAGGTTTGTAGATTGTGCTTCGATGGAAGAATTTGTCAACAACATAATTTTGAATGCAAATAAGTTAACGAATGTTGGATTGGCAGTTACTGAATAATTGATTAGAGCGTTGTTATTGGCAGGAATCCCGGATACGTATAGTCCGATGATTATGGGAATGGAGAGTTCAGGAGAAAAAACAGGAGAAAAAACAGGAGATTTTGTGAAAACTAAATTACTTCATGATACACCCGACAGTAAAAATTCTTTAGCTTTATTCCAGCTTTATTGGAAAAATTGCAAGAATCTCGGAAGAAAGGACCGAGATGTTACGGATGCAATAGCTATGGTCGTCTGAAGAAAGACTATAAAAAGCTGAAGAAGCAAGTTGATGAAATCAAACCAACGAAGAAAACATTGTTTTGCGCACTTAAAGCTCAAGGGGTATCCAAAGAGTGGGTCTTTGACTGGGGATCAACATATCACATGTGAAATGACTCAACAGCGTTTGAAAAATTGGACGAATGCTCGAAATTTGAGATTGATGGAAAATGTAACGAAATTACTATATACCTGAGGTATATTATTTGCCAGATACTTCATATGTCTTTTGTCTATTTTACCTATATCTAAGATTGTTGAACAACGAAATACTGCAGTTTTCAATTCATCTGGGTGTAGGGTTGTGGATGCTACAGAGATTATTGCTACAGTAAGAAATGTCAGAAGAAAACAGCGAACATAGCAAAATCTACTTCAAGCAATATGGAAACTTGGCACAAGCGCACCTAGGAAATCCCTGTCAAGAGAATTTAAAGAAAATGACAGAATATATCAGCGATTTCAACAATTTTTGTTTGGAAAGAACAGATTGCGTTATTTGCTTGAAAGCGAAAATGCCACGATCACCATTTAAGAACAAAGGTATGCGAGCACAAAGTATGTTAGAAATAATACATTCTGATATATGCGACCCGATGGATATGAATTCCATAGGAAGTACGAGGTATTTACTTATATTTTTGGATGATTTTACACGTAAGGTATATGGATATTTTTTTGAAAAATCTTGGTGAGACTCAGTCAGGAAAGAAGATTAGAATTCTGAGAATAGACCGCGGTGCATGAATATTTCTCTGAATCCAAAGCGCATAGATTTATTAATTTGAAGAGTGAAATTATCACTGAAAGTAGGAATGCGGTGTTTCTTGAGGACAAATTTTATGATTAAAGCGTTGAAGACAATCATCAAGTATTCTATATTTATCCAGAAGAAAATTCTATTAACACCATTCAAGATTGTTACTCGAGATCGTCAAAATGGAAAACTGTGGATTGATCAGGAACATTAAATCCAAGATATTTTGAAAAGGTTTAATATGGTTGATTGTAAAACTTCGAATATTCCAGTCGACGTAAATCAGAAATTGTCCATGGAGTTTTGTCCTTCTAGTGATGATGAATTGGAAGAAACCAAAGGTGTGCGCTATCAAGAAGCAATCGGAAGTTTGCTATATCTTGCTCAGATCAGTAGACCGGATATTTCGTTTGCAGTGAGGATGCTTTCTAAATTCAACAAAAAAAAACAGGAATGGTAAATTGGACAGCTGTGAAGCTGCCCCAAAAGTACTCGGGATGCAGTTCCGACAAAGAACCACCACAATAATCTCGACGAAAGGTGCAACTCCGTCGCTCTATTTGGATAAAGAAGCAGCTGTCACTGGCCTCAGTACTTTAAACTCTCCTCGGTGGTATTGAAAGAAATCCTGGACCAACTAAAACATGGCACTGTACAATATGTAAAAACATTTTAAGGGCAAACACTATACATCAGGTCAACAATCAAGCACGATCTCGCACCAGAACACAATGCAAATGAACACACATCCGGAAACCCCAAGTGATGTGTATCGACTGCACGGTGCTTGCAACAGGAAACAACCTGGAACAACTCACTCTGAACACCTACCTTAACATCCTAAACGAATGGTTTAAAACCGGAAAACTGAAACTTTCGACCGAAAAGTCCACCTCTACACTTTTCACCAGATGGACGAAGGCGGTGAAAACAACACTCAACATCTGCATTGATAACGTGCTTATTCCCACAAACAACCAAGTAACAGATAACATTGACAAGCTTACGTATAAAACGGGCTTAAAAACGATTCACACGAAAGTTGTTGAAGACACAATAAAGAACACGTCCCAAATCGAGTTCTCAAGAATAAGCCGCCACAAGTCGCAGTGGAGGAGTTCAAACTACTGTGCAGCACAAGATCCATTCTAGCGCAGTTAAGATCCGGTTCGACACGCATCTTAAATAACTATATGAACAGAATTTACCAGAACATTGTTGACAAGTGTCCCATATGTGTAAGCACGCCGCATGAAGCAGACCACCTATTTAATTGTCCCAGAAAACCAACCAACCTGACCAAGGAAGATTTGTGGTACCGCCCAAGAGCAGTAGCAGAGTTCCTGAATCTGGACATGGAGCCGGAACAGCAGCACCGCACCGTCGCTACAACAACAACAACAATAACAACAACAACAACAACAACAACAACAACAACAACATGGCGATTTCCACTACATGCTAGGAACTTATTTGGTTGAAAAATTTGTTCTCCGAGCTGATGCAAAACTTATCTGATTCATGATCTTGAACTCACATAACAAGAGTGCGATTAGTCTAGCATACAATAGTATGTTTCATGCAAGATCGAAACACATTGATGCTAGACATAATTTTGTAAGGGAGCTGGTGGAAGACGATGTCTTGAAAGTTGACCATGTTGGGACTTCAGATATGGTGGCTGACATCCTTACAAAATCCTTACCTTTGAATGCGTTTAGCAATTGCAGATCTTCTTGGGACTTGAAGACCATAATTTTCGTGGGAATGTTGGATATAAGATTTAAATTCAAGTAGGCATCAAGAAATATATATCAGCATATTTTGTTTTCTTTAAAATTGTATTCTAAAACTTTCTTTATTAAAATAAACTTGTCATTCATTATGATTATATTACAATAATTTAAAAGTACAAAAACTAACTGTGAATATAATACTTTTATTGAGCTTAGTGAACAAAAACAGTTTTAAAAATGATTGACGGACCTAAGGAATAATGAAATCTCATTAAGGATAGACGCAACTAGGGATTGCAATCCTGGGATTTTTTGCTTCCCGAATCCCGGGATTCGTCAAATAAAAAATCCTGGGATTGCAATCCCTAGACGCAACGATAGAGGGTATTATTTTATCTACCATACCAAAACTATGTGAAAAATGGTAGTTCAAAATGTATGAAAGCATGGAGGGATCAGTTTTTATTGTTTTGAAATTTTTTTTTTTTATTTTTGATCTACGGGTGTGACAACCCCGCGTACTCCAGTCCCTGCTATTGACATACGAGTTAACGTGAGATATCACATACCACTGGCAATAGCAGTGAGATATCACAAGCCAAGGTGACATCTTAGGGGTGGTGGCGAATGAACTGTATTCAGTCAACGGTAGCATCCTCAATCTTAGCTGTGAAATAATCCTTGATGATGACTCGCTATTGCTTGCTTGAGGAAACGAAGCCTTCATATAACTATATGTGGGCTTTAATCTTCAAGAAAGACAGTGCGTCACAGATCAAGGAATAGGCAACCGGCTGGATTATTGGCAACTACATTGTTGTTTTGTTTCAGCAAATTTTTGTCAAAATTTGTTATTTACTTTTTAATTTACTTTTATTTTCTCTATTCTATCATAAAATATTGGCCTATGTCATATTTTGTCAGTGATATGATTTTTTGTTTAGTTATCCATTCTTTAACAAAAAATATAAAAAAAAAGAAAGATTTACGTTCATCAACACCTTTGAACGTATTGTAACATATGTATGACTAATCCAATTGACATACATTACATATGTTATTCTCCCAACCAAACTATTCTAAACAATTAAATAAGTCATCAACAACTTAAAAGCCTAGATCTAATTTCTATAAATTCCCACGATATACATGTTATAAGGAAACCCAATTAACTTAAAATAATATTAAAGTTGATGACATCACAAAAATAAACTTGAATAAAATTTAAATAAAATTTGTCGAAATTACTGCTGAACGAGGCAATTATATTTTATTTAATATAATATTGACCGATATTAACTTCACATAATAAATCGATTGATTTTTTTTTTTTTTTTTTTTTTATTCAAAGTTAGGCATGTTTAGTGTTAATTATAATAAATTATAAATTAACGTCTCTGAATATCCGAAGATACCATGCCAACTAGGGATAAGAATGGAATGCAAATTAGGATTCTCTGAGAAATTTATGAACGTTAACTTTAAAGCCTTGAGGATTAAATTCATCAGGGAAAACCCAGGAAGGTAAGGCATTCCAACGATGAGAGACTCTGTTGAAAAAGTCACGTTGGAAGGCTACAGTTCTACACCTAATTATTTGAACTGTAAAGGGATGCGCTGCTACGTTTGCTCTGGTGTGACGCGAAAGGTTTGCTGATTTAGGTAAAATCGATTTGATCTCTTCAGAAGCTCGTTCATCCATAATATATTTATAAAATATAGTCAAATCAGCAACATTTCTTCTGTGCTGCAAGGAATCAAGACCGTTAGTAAAACTTGGGTTACCAATGAGTTTAATAGCTCTACGCTGTACAGAATCAAGGCAGTTGAGACTACTCAAGTAAGCTCCACCCCATATGTGAGAACAGTATTCCATGCAGGGACGTATAAAAGATTTATAAACTAAAAGAAGTTGTTCGCTATCGAAAAACTTACGACATCGCCCCAAAAAACCTAACTTTTGAACAGCATTCTTAGCCAGATTAAAAATATGAGAATTCCACTTCATATTATTTTCAATCTCAACTCCTAGAAGTCTGACAGACTCATTCTCTAAAAGATTTTTGGGGCCAAACGTTAATGGAAAAAGATTGGGTGTCGTTATCCTAGAAAAATGACAAACCTGTGTTTTGCTTGTATTGAATTCAACACTGTTAGCAATACCCCAATCCATAATTGTTTTAAGATCAGTGTTAAGGGAATCTATCAATTTTGACCTACACTCACTAAGCGCTAAGGGTGTATATAATTTAGGTGCTTCATGAGACGCATGAAGCGTGCTATCATCAGCAAAACTATGTATAGGATGAACCGTTGAGTCCAACAATAATTAATAATAATAATAATTGGTTAATCGATTTAATTATGAAAATAAATGTAAATAAATGTAATCTTAAGAGGGGATTATAGCGGGGAAACCCTCTATCAATTCCACTATAAATTAAATGAAAATTGTAACGAAAGATCAATCAATAAACTTATCCGAAAGTTTAAAGTTAAAGTGTTAGTTTTAATTTAAAACCTCTAACGGAAGAAAGTCTGCCCAATAGGCCTCAGCCTACGGGTTTAACATGGTTTATCCAGTTGTAAAGACTTTCTTCCCATCATAAATATTGAGATGAATAAGTGGACGCCGTAGTATAGCAGCTCAACAGATAAGTCCACCATAGTATGTTGTTGTGGGACCTTGGTCTTAAAAGGTTTTTATGTGTTATTGTGACACATATTGTAATTCCTACTACACAACACATTTTATTAAAAAAAAAAAAAAAGACTTAATACACAAAAACCAACATGGTTTCGAAGCTAGTAAATCTGCAGTTTCCAATCTAGGCCTCTACTTTACCTAATATTTATTAAAAATCTGTGAATTTTCTCTCTATGCTGATGACTTGAAAATATACAAGGTTATCAAAACGGGTTCAAGGGGTCATTCTATTCTAGGATTTATCAAACGAAGAGCTGCATTGCTCTCTCGTAGAATCGATCCAAAAACCATTTTTACTTTTTGCCTTAAAACCTTTAGGATTTAGTGGATAAAGGATTTCTTAATATGAAGAAATACTTCTTTTATTTAATATGATTTCACTTGAATCCAGAAGAGAGTTAGCTTCTGCACTTTTTGGTTTTGATCTAGTAAGAGGCTATGTAAGATGTCCCGATTTGCGTAATAAAATGGGTACCATTGGTACAATAATACTATATTTAGGCGACCTTTAATTAAAGAAGTTCACAAAACTGACCTCTCTATGCACAATCCACTAGATGAATGCATAAGAAATTTCGATAAATACAGTAATTTTTATGACCCGCAAGTCAGCAGGAATAATTTTAAATATAGTATTTTAAGAAAAATGAAAACGCTTCACTCAAGATAGATAAGCTTGAACATGAAATGCAATAATAATATATAAGTAATACTATAGTTTATTCAAATGTATTAACTTAAGTTTTTATGTGACTAATAAATAAATAAATGTTTGGAAAATTTGCGACTGTTGCAATTTTCTCGTTTTCTGGCCAATTTGAGGTGGCAACGTATAATTTTGAGGAAGCATAAATTGTAGCGAAAATCTACAATTTAAGCAAGGGGTTAACCCTTGCTTTTTGAAAGCCAGAGAAATGAGTTGTCGCAAATATTGGCGAATGGCATCAAAAACAAGCACCATACTAAATTTGAGCAAAATCGAACAACGGGTTAAAAAATATTTGGTGGGTATTATGTTTTTATGGAAAATCTGCGACTATTGCCATTTTTTCGCTTTATGGCCACTTTGAGGTTGTAATCGTCTAATTTTGAGGAAACATATTTAAGCAAAAATCTACAAATTTTGCTTTTTGAAAGCCAGAGAAATGAATTTTTTGCAAATCTTGGCGAATGGCATATATACTGAAAAGTGAGATCAACAGGAACCGTATTGAAATTTGTGCAAAATCGAACAACGGGTAAAAGAATGGCAGCATATGTGGTGGATATTTTCGGTTTGTATATGGAAAATTTGCGACTATTGCAATTGTCTAATTTTGTAAGCTTGAATTTTTTACAAATAAACGGGACTTTATTTTATTCTGTCATTATCTAGAATACAATACTTTTATTAGTATATTCAGTCTGACTCTCCAGTGTAACTATAGTAGGGATAAACTCCTTAAAAAATTTCTAACCGGAAGTGAATAATCGGTAGTTGATATGCAGAAATATTGTAAACAGTACTAGAACCGTATATACAACAGGTATCTATTTGTAAGACACCCCGGCATTTTGTACAATTTTGAAACGAATCCAGATCTTCCATTTTTAAGTGAACCCGGATTATATATCAAGGTGTCATCAAGATCCTTTGCGTTTTTGTCTAAATCAACCTACTCACAGATACAGTTTTGTTTTGCTATTATAGATTTAGGATGGTCCAAAGCAAACTATAAAATAAAATTTGAACAAATATATACAGACACAATTTGGTGAACTTGTTTAGATTAATTGCTAATACGTTTCAAATACTCAACTATGCGTGACATCATTTACATTAGAGCTTGCCACTTTAAACGATTTTTTACTAAGTAATAATAATTACAGCATGTAAGGTAAAAAAATCTCTAAATGATTTGGTTTTTGTAATTGAAATTCAGTTGTCTCTTTGATTTTATTAAGATCAGTAGTGAAATTAATATTTAAAAAAAAAACAATTAGTCAACATTAATTTTCTTTTTCCTTGAAATTAAAGTTTGTGGAAATTTGTGAAAACAACGAAAGTTATACAAAAAAAGTTTAGTGCTTTTTATAGACGATCTTTTTCTCTTGAAGTAAGTGAAAGTCACTAAGTGAGTATTTGAAATAATTTGATTGATTTTGTTATAACTACACTAAATATTTCTAGATTTTATTGATGGAATAAGATAGAAAACTGCATAGAAATATTCAGAGAGTTATTATTTGTTTTACTAATACTGATAATTCTTGAAAACCGGTATGATCTTATGATTTATTCACATTAAAAGTTTTAATCAAATTCAATTCCTCCCCAGATGCCTAAGCCCTCTTGCCCTAAGCCTTCTTGCTCCCCAGATGTCTAAGCTCTGTTTTTAAAATTAGGTAAATTAAAATTCTTATCAGAAATAGTGTTTTCATTACTTAACAAGAAATATTCAATTAGTTATTTTTGGTTATTGTACTACTTGTATCTCCAATCCGATCCTAATACCTCACGTTAATTTCAGATAAAATTATAGCGATTATAAATCTATTTTTTAATTACACTTGTCATGAAAAATCTGTTGGTTTGTTCAAAATTGGTCTATTGACAAATTTGATCTCAAATATCATAAAAAATTGATAAGGAATAAGTATTTTGGTACTTTAGTATGAGTTTAAATTCTCTAATGGAAACTACTTTATCTTAAATACGTAAGGTGGTTAATACAAGATAAAGTTCATTAGTGTGATTTATGAACCAAAAGCTGTGATCAAACAATAAACGATATGATATGTTTTTTATCAAAGTTAGTATATCATTTCATCTTTGTTCAGTTCATTTTTGTTTTCACCGTTGAGAATGTGTTTGACAGTGGATGAAATAAAAATAATAGAAAAAATCAACAAGTGAGTTACAGATGATGTAATTAATAACTCTATATTACTATTGACATTGGACAGCTATGGAATTTTATAAATAAATGTTTTTTTTTTAGATGATATGGATTATATAGATTATTAAAACAGTATTTATAATTTCAAGAATATTTAAAACTTTTATTAGTGCACGATTAAAATTTCTAATTAATATCTTGATACACAATTTTCAGAATTCTTGTTAAATCTGGCATGCATTTAAAGTGTTGTAAATTTCATACAAATAGCATAGTTTATGTTTAGTTAAATGCAAGCCTGCCGTACACTTTTTTCTCAAGATGTTGAGCGTTACAAAAAATTTGTTTTCTTTTATTTGAGATTTCGAGATACTTCGATCATTCTTGGGTATTTAACTCTTTAAATAAGCTGTTCATTGCCGTGCCGTGTTGGGCAGAATTGGACATAAGACTTCTCTGTGTGACATATCTTAGCTGACAGTTTTGCTGTGTAAAGAGTTAAGTTCGTAAAGGTGGGATACTGTAGAGGTACGTGAGTTTGATTAGCACTACCAGAATACTGATAGGAAGTTTTGAACAGTAAAAAGTTACAAGTAGGTAGACCGGAAAGGGATTGAACGATCCACAAGCTTTGTCCATAGGATGGTGATGTGATTTGTTAATACAAACGCAGCGGATCGGCACCGTTGGATGAAGCTAGATAGCCAGTCAAAATTTCTCCATGGAGCAAAACAATTTGGCTTATTTTTTTTTTTAATAAAATGTGTTGTGTAGTAGGAATTACAATATGTGTCACAACAACACATAAAAACCTTTTAAGACCATGGTCCCACAACAACATACGTTCAAAGGTGTTGATGGACGTAAATCTTTCTTTTTTTGTTTTTTTACATTTTTGTTAAAGAATGGATAAATAAACAATAAATCCTATCACTGACAAAATATGACATAGGACAATATTTCATGATAGAATAGAGAAAATGTAGTTGCCAATAACCCAACTAGTGGCATATTCCTTGATCCTGTGAGCACCGTCTTTCTTGATGATTAGAGCCCACACATAGTTATATGAAGGTTCGTTTCCTCGAGGAAGCAATAGCGTCTCACCATTAACGAATATTCCACAGCTAAAATTGGGGTGCTACCGTTGACTGAATACAGTTCATCCACCACCACCCCTAAGATGCCACATTTCACGCAAGCGACATTTCACTGCTATTGCCAGTGGTATGTGATATCTCACGTTAACTCGAATGCCAAAAGCAGGGACTGGAGTACGCGGGGTTGTCACACCCGTAGATCAAAAATATGTATAAAATTCTGTTTCAGAAAGTCAACCTAAACTAACAACTGGGATATTATTTTGAAAACGTACATCGAAAAAAATCGACTATTTTTAAAAAATCTGAAATTTTGATATATTGTTGGTATTGACGAAATCAATGGTATATTGACGAATATCTGGTTTTATTTTTTGAGTATCGTATTGAATCGGAGTTATGCGCGGTTAAATTTTTGAGGCTTTTTCACGATGTTTTGTTAATGTGTCATTGTTTTGCAATAGATCCCATAAATTTCATGCGATTTACGTATCATTTTGCGAGTAAAAAGAAAAAAGGTTGAATAATCGAAATTTGTAAGTTGGAAATTAATAATTTTTCTCTTTTCTGGAAGGAGGCGCGTTAAACCTTGGTTTATTTCAAAGCTCATATCTCAAAAATCGTCTTTTTTTCATGTTTTTTACAAATTTTAAAGTAAATACATGCAGCTATGAAATTAAAAAATAAAAAGTGAGAGATTCCATATGAATTTTTTTATACGATTTTTTAAAGTTTAATATATGAAAAATTCACATGTGTTAGGTAGATTTCATATAAAAATCTACCTATTGCAATGTCCGTCATCTCGGAATTTCGGAAAAATTTTGGTGCCAAAATGATAAGCGGAGACGTAAAAACAAAAAAAAAAAATATATACATATATATATTATAACTTCCATTTGAATCATAATCGTATCGAATCATAATCATATCGAATCATAATGTGTCCGTTTGAATCATAATGTTTAAATAAAATTGATAAATATTGAATATTTGACCTATCATTTTTTGTCCGATGACAACCTTGGCGTTTAGGGTTCCTGAAAAATCAGCTGTTTTAAAAATTTACTAAACTTTGTTGTCCTTGATCTAGATGAAAATGACCAAGCTTACATTTGAAAGCTTTTGCACACTTAGATAGAACATAAATCTTTCCCAACTTTAAAAACAAAATTATCAACGTCCAGAGATTGCGACCCTGGGGAGATTCCAACGATCGAAGATTGTGATTTACTTTCAACATCTCAACATTAACATAAGCATGAGATGTTTTTTTCCTTTATCCCCATTTAGGACCATGGGGCGTCTACTAGACTGGATCATCTAACTCTGTTGGAGGCAATCGCTTTCAGTTCACCCCATGTCTTGCCAATTTGTTTTGCTTCAGCTAGCACCGTTTTCTTCCACCGGTGGTTTTCCAACTCTCCTTTTACTTTGTAGATTCCACTCTAGGGACATCCTTGTTATATCTTCGGCTGGTTTTCTCAGTCTATGTCCTATCCATCTCCATTTCCTTTGTTTTATCTCGGTCTCATTGTCTATCTGCTCTGTCTGCCGTAGAAGTTCCTGGTTACTGATGGTGTTCGGCCAGAAGCATTTGATCAGTCTTCTCAGGCATTTGTTCACAAACTGTAGTTGATTTGTGATCTTTCTTGTATGTTTCCACGTTTCACACCCACACAGCAGTACTGACTTGACACATGCATTGAACATTCTAGCTTTGTTTTTTTTGACAGGACGGATGTATTCCAGCTCTTTTGAAGCATATTGAACGTATTTCTAGCTTTGTTAATACGCTGACTGATATCTTCTTCAGTCCCGCCTGTTTTGCTACAGTACAACCAAGGTACACATATTTGTCAACTTCATCCACTTGTGTATTGTTGATGGTAACTGGTGTTATCGTATTGGTGTTCAATCTCATAGCCTTTGGTTTTCTGATATTAATGTTGAGACCGACTTCAAGTGCAAGGGTTGATAGCTTCTGTATTTTCTGCTGCATGTCCGTATGTGTGTGTGTGTAAGTAGACAGATGTCATCTGCGTAGTCTAGATCATTGAACCGTCTTGTTGTGTTCCATTGGATTCCATTTGGACTTGCATCATCGAGCTTTCTTATGATACTATCTAGTACTATTAGGAATAGTTGCGGGGATAGTACACAGCCTTGTCTCACTCCTCGGTGGTTGTAGTATTTATCACTTTTCTGTCCTTTGTAGTGTATTCTGTTTCCAGCCTCCCGATACATTTCTTTGATTAGATCAACTATTTTCTTCGGGACGCTCAGTTCACAAAGTGTCTTCCATATCGCGCTTCTGTTGATTGAGTCGAAGGCGCATTCGAAGTCCACGAAGAGGAGATACAGTGGTAAATTGCATTCGTTTGATTGCACTATGATGATAAGGATTGTGTTGATATGATCAGTACAGCTTCTTCCTGGTCTAAATTCGGCTTGTTCATTTCTTAGTTTCATATTAATTGATGGAGATATTCTTCGAAGAATGATCATCGCTAGTATTTTCATTGTGGTGTTGAGCAGAGATATACCTCTCCAATGTTTGTATTCTCTTAGATCACCTTTCTTTGGAATTGTTATGGTTAAATCCTCTTTCCATTTGGTTAGTATTTTACCTTTGTTCCATACATCCGCTAATAGTGGTGTTAGAGCTTCTGCTGTTGTGTTTACATCTGATTTGAGTAATTCTGCTGATATATTATCGGTACCAGCAGATTTGTTATTCTTGAGTCTCTGTATGGCATCTGTATGGCAACTGAGTTTTTTTAGAAGTTAGATTAAAATATTTATTTAAAATAAAATAAAAATATGTATATTTGTTTTGAATTTTGAAAAATAGTTTTTTAATGTAAAATCAAAACGGAAGGAAACCAATTTGTTATATTTATTTTTTTACTTGCAAAAATATACGTAAATCACATGAAATTTGTGGCCGCTATTAACCAAAAAGCCTCAAAAATTCAACCGCGCATAACTCCGATTCAGAGTACTCAAACAATAAAACCAGAAATTTCTTTTTTTCTTTCAAAAATTTATCATCAAAAATTTAAAAATTGACAAAAAATGTTCGTTTTCAAAATAACGGTTACCACGTTTTAAAACTTTGAAAGTAGGACACACTACCCCTACAGTCTTAAAACTAAAAAGCTCGTTGGATTTGTGCCACTTCATTTTTCAGTTATAAAATAATTTTTTTTTAAATTAGGTTTCGGTTATTTCTGTAATGCTAATTGGTTTATTTATAATGAATATTCGCATTTATGTTATCAGCCTCCAATACGGTAACATTCGAAAAACTTAAATTCAAAGTTTTTAAGGAAACAAAAGAAACACAGCTAAACATACCATCTGCTGATTCATTGGCACTTTCATTAACATCAATAAACTTATGTTGTAAGCCAGTTACTCATAAATAGTTCTGTTTTGTATATTTACATTTTCGTTCAAAATCGTAAGCTTTCTGTAGCCAAATGTTTTACTTTATAACAAAATTCAGTTCAGTCATTTTATTTTATTAATAATACTAAGAACATCTAATTTGTAACAAAAGTTATTTAAAAAAAACAGAGGTTTAACGGTGGATTTAATTCAAAATTATTTAAACAATGGTGGTTTACCACCTGAATAAATCGTGCAATAAAGCATAGATATTCACATATGTCACAGCGATGTAAATTGTTTGCTTAATTGTTACTAGCCTTTCGACATAAAATTAAATAATCGGTTACAAATTTAATATAAGTAAAGGTGCATTCACGATTACTTATTTTGCTATCGCATTTTTTGAGAGAAAAAGGTTGGAAAACAAATCTATTTTTTTCAGTGTAAGATATTGTATTACAGTTTCCCTAAAGTAGGACATTTTTATAGTAAAGGAGGACGTAGGACATTCTTGCTCCAAAGGAGGATTGTCCTACCGAAAGTAGACCACGTGGCAACCCTAGCCCAACTATAACTAACAACTCTATAAAAGTTAAAGTTTATTTAAATTTAATATTTAGAATTATTTTTTCCTTCTTTGCAGTACGAAAGAAATTTTCTTTAAGACTTTTGTCACCTAATGTTAAACAACAATGAGTAAAAAAATCAAATCATGTTTAAAGACAAACTTGTTAACAGTATTGACAGTTGCCGGTGTATTATGTGGAATTGTGCTTGGTATAATATTGCGAGAAACAAGCTCAGAAAAATGGACAAAACGTGAAGTAATCTATTTAAATTTTGTCGGTGATCTATTTTTAAGAATTTTAAAAGGATTAATATTGCCATTAATTATATCTTCATTAGTATCGGCCATCGGATCACTAGATTTATCATTATCAAGTAAAATCGGGGGTCGTGCAATATGCTACTATTTAATTACAACAATAATGGCTGTTATACTCGGTATAATACTTGTACTTGCTATAAAACCAGGTGTTATGCAAACAGCTGATACAACAGCAGAGAAAACAGAATTCCGTAATGTAACGACAACAGATACCTTATTAGATTTGCTTAGGAATATGTTTCCACCAAATATGATTCAAGCTTGTGTTGAACAAACACAAACTGTTCTAAAAGCACCAGCTGATGATCCAAAGCAATGTGAGTATTTTTCTAAATTATTTGATTGGTGGTGGGATTAAAAGATATTATTTTGACTAACAGGTAAAACAGTCTTTCGATAATAGTCAAGATTTTTTACGACTCACAACATGTAAAATAAAATTCAAAAATAAACTTAGAGTTATTTTGTACTGATAAATAGAAAGTAATCATTTTTGACTTACTTTGGCAATTTCATCGATTATTTGGTTAGAAATATTGACATAAAAACAAAACGTCAAGGTTGGAGCTAAACAAAAACATAAATCATAATAATTTTTTATTACGAAATAGTAATTATTCGATGATTTGAATTTAAAATTGAAACATAAATTTAGTTTCAACCTCGAATTTAACGGTAATTGGACTTAACATCATTTTTGTTGAATTTGTTATTATATGAAAGGTCCGATTAAAATATGTTATGCGGTCGGATATGACACAATGAGGGGATCTGCTATATCAACGGTTACACGGTAGCACATACAAAAATATTTTTCTCACTACCATCTACACAACACTATAAGAGTCCATGAAACAAACACGCGACTTCATTTTGGAGACTTTAATGGGCATTAAATTGGTGATTTTAACGGGCAAGTTGGTAGAAATATTCCTTACGAATATTGCGATTTGATAACGCACACTCAGTGCATTATCAAATAATTTGAATTGCCATGTACTTTCTTTCTGCATCGATCGATTCATAAGCAAATTTGAGTATCACCGTATCACCGAATGGAAACACTCGAAATCAAAATGTGCAATCCTTTAAAGGTCGATATACATTAGAAGATATGTTAAGATAAGGTTGCACTTTACAAATCTTGGCATTACAAAATTCAACCAACGGAAACGTTTTAACATCTAATCACATCACTCAAAAATGCTGCTGTCGAAAACTCATGATATTTACTCAAAAATGCTGTTTAAAGGGCTGCTGAGGAAATACTTGATAACCAGAAAACCACTCGTCTTTACGCTATTCAAAGAGATTACTATCTGAAATGTCTACAAGGACGCCAGATCCACGAAGGAGAAATATAAACTGGACAGACAAGCCGTTACACATCTATATGTCTTTTTTTTTTTTTTTTATTAAATGGCAGAAATTAAACTAAGTTCATTTTTCTTCTTGCCTCCCAATACAAATCGACGATGTTAGATTTCTTTTGATTTTCATTGTCAAGTTCCGGACATTACAGAAGATGGATTTCATTCATTGTGCTGTTTACATTTTTGCACAAAACACAACATGCGTTGATTCCGGCAATTTTGAAACGATACAGATGTTCCGCCAAACAATCATGTCCAGTTGCTAGCCGAAATTTCGCAACGGACTCTCTTCGTGGTAATTTAAGGAATTTTTCACCCATTGACTCGATATTTTGCCACTTCTTTCCAATTATTTCATGTATGGTGAGATCTTTACGGATGTTATTCAATAGGATTTTGATGTTCAATTTCCAATTTTGTTGTGAAATTTTTAAAGCCGGCTTTTGTAAAATTTTTGAACCCTTCTTGGCTAAATAATCGGCAGCATCATTTCCAAAAATGCCCACGTGTGACGGGATCCATTGCATTACTATAGTAACATTATTATCTTCAAATGAATTCAATAATGTCTTGATGTTGAAAATTGTTTCGTTCATATATTCATTTGATGCAATTGCTTGTATCGCAGATCTAGCGTCAACAAATATCACACATTTTTGAAAATCATTGATACGATCCAGTAACAATTTTAATGAAAAGTATATCGTATATAATTCAGCATCGAAATTTGTACCAACGTCAACGTCATCAGATGAACCATCGGTGTATACATGTAACCAATGTGTTTCTGGATATTTTAAATTAATTGGATCGAGTGAACACTGTTTCATTTGTTCATTTGAAACATCTGATTTTTTAAAATTGATATTTAAATAACAATTTAAATTATTTTCTTTGAATGTTAATGGATTCATCAGTGGTAAATTATCTTCAATATTAGGTAAAATTGGCAATTTTTCCATAATTTTGTGTGTGTTTTGAATAAAACCAACTTGTGTTTTCAATCTTCGATTTTCTTTGACTATGTTGGAATTAAATACCCAATTGACTTTATTTGAAGATAATTTTTGATATGTAATTATTGTTTTTTTCTCAAATTCATGTTTCAATGGGGGGTTGTTTGTATACAATTCCATTGCAGTCAATGGTGTTGTTTTAACTGCACCACATGTCAATCGTAAAGCTCCGTTTTGAATTCGTTCGACTTTTTTGATGTTGTTCTGATTACAAGTTGATAAAATTTCACCGCTATAGGTGATAATGGGTTTGACGTAGCTTTTGTATGTAGTATTTAACATTTTCTGTGAACAGCCCCATTGTGTACTTGAAACTCGTTTCAATACATTCAATATTTTCCGTACTTTATCTTGGATGTTAGAAATGTGAGCGCTCCATCGTCAATTTA
>OY856189.1:2357313-2507649 GCA_963693315.1 Diogma glabrata | reverse complement strand
GCTTTGCCATTTCGACAATCCTTCTTGCTATGATTTTTGGGACTATATTTGGTTTATTAATGATAGGCATTGTGTTTGCGTCAAGCTTTCTGAGAATACTGGATATAGTGGCACTGGAATACACTGGACATAGTGGCCCTACAACAGCGAAATTGGCCAGCAAACAAGTATTTTCTCTGTACCATGTAAACCTTGAATATGATTTACAAAAATCTCAAACAATTCAATCATCAGCAACCATCAAATAGGCAGGAAAATTGTTATCATCCCGTTATTTGCTTATAACCGTGTAAATCATAGTGTACTTACATATTTTAAATCAAGGATTATTTCACAGCTAAGATTGAGGGTGCTACCGTTGACTGAATACAGTTTATTCGCCACCACTCCTTAGATGTCACCTTGGCTAGTGATATCTCACTGCTATTGCCAGTGGTATATGATATCTCACGTTAACTCGTATATCAATAGCAGGGACTGGAGTACGCGGGGTTGTCACACCCGTAGATCAAAAATAAAAAAAATTTACAAAACGGTTAAAATAATTTTGTTTATTTTTCTGTTTTAAACGAAAACATCGCCTGTTATATTTTTAATTATTATTTGAAAATCTATTAATTTGAATGTTTGCCACAAATCAGGAACAGATTTTCCAACGGAAATTTTCAGTTTTATGTAACTGTCTGGCTAAATCAGTTAACTATGTTCTACCTTAATAAATTATTAAATGCGCGCTAATGATTCAAATCTTCCACGTGGTGTTGTATCAATTACTTGATACAATTTTATGAGGATCAATACAACTTTATATAAATAAGCTATTGTAGGAATGACTCAGTTTTGTTTTTCAACTTTAATTGATTCAGTCAGTCTATAAATAAAGTTTACTATATGTTGTTGCTATAAATTCAAGAATTAAAATTAAAGTACCTTAAAAAGTGCATAGTTAAATTATCATTAACAAACTAAAGGTAATAATCGGTTCGGTTATAGTTAAAAAATAATTGTAGTTTAATACTTTTAATTAAAAAATGATTCTTGACCTTTATATGACATTTTTTAAAATAAAAATTATGTTATTGTTCTATATAAATAAAATACTCAAACCAAGGGTTTAAGTGACATAACTAAAAACATGAGCTTTGATTGAATAAAAAACGAAAGAATTTTTATTGTTATTTTAAAAAAGTTGTTTTTTTATGAAAACATTAAAAATACAGTGATGCACACAATTGACATTTTCTGACTTATTGGACTTTATGTTTTAGTTTTTAATAGTTGTTTCTTAACGATTAGTATTTTAAATAAAAGAAGAAAGATTAGAAATACTACCAAGATAAAGAATATCTGATAACGTAAAAATTTAAGTTTTTTAAAGATTAAGATATATATTTTATGATGAGTGTAAAGTTAACTTGACCGTAAAATTAAATTAGTTTTTTTACTGTCAATTTTTTTGGCAAGTGACTGTGTTTTTATGTACAGTACTACTTTAGTTGGATCGGAAAAGTAAATTAAAAATAATCTTAAACATTTATAATTTACTTCTTGGAGTAGGATTAGTAGAACACACAGGTTGTAAACAGTTTTTTTTACCCTAAAGAAACTGTCAGTGAAACTTCAATTAGTCTCACGTACTAAAACCATGTGCTTTAAAGACTTTCCAACGGACAATAAGAACAACTCAACAGCGACTACTGACCAGTTCGTTTGGCAAATATATTCAGAGCTTTAAATTTTAAATATTAATATGTGGACATCATAAGAAAAACTTTCCTCACGAACAAAACCAAAACGGTGTGGTCAATAATTAAGCTAGTAACATTTCCCTCAATGATTAAAGCCCACAGATAATATTAGGACTCGCTTCTTCGAGCAAGTAATAGTGTGTCAATGAATATACCATAATTAAGATTGAGGGTACTACCGTTCACTTAATAGAATTCATCCGCCAGCACCCCTAAAATATCACCTTGGCTGGTGATATCAGTATCACTATCTATTGATATCACTGCTATTGCCATTGGTATATAAGATCTCACATTAACTTATACGTTGTCGCATCCGTAAATCAAAATACAAACCGAAAATATCCAAAAAGCAAGCTGGCAATCCTATACCCATTATTGGATTAAGGTCAAACTACATCGCGATACGTGTTTCGGCCTTCTATGCATTCCATTATTCGCCAAAATTTTTGATAGTTTTTTTCTGGTTTTCAAAAAGCACAGGTTAACATACCAACTCATTTTTTAGCACAAAAAAACGTGAACTCAATATAAAAAAAATTCAAAAAATCGCCATAACGCCATCTGGAAAAATAAAACTCCATATAAAAAAAATTCAAAAAAATTTAATCAAAAGCATTGATCCAAATTTTTGCATATGGAAATGTTCATTGTTTATTGCAAATGGCGTGAATCAGTATGGTTATGATTACGGAGGTTTTGCTTAAACACATACCCAAGTATCACTACTTCCAGTTTTTTTTCAATTTTGTTGACCTTAATCCGTAACTAAGATCCAACTAAAGTTAATAAGTTGTATTAAATTTGTCGCCAAACTCTGGAACTCATTTATACAATGTAGTCTGACACACATTGTGTTCCAACTTAATTGTTAATAAGTTGTATTAAATTTGTTGCCAAAATCTGGAACTCATTTGTACAATGAAGTTGACACACATTGAGTTCCTACTTAAGTTAAAAGTTGTATTAAAAAAAATGGAACTCAAATTTGAGTTTCATCATTGTTATACTTGGGTAATTGCATTAAACAAAATAAAAAATTAAAATAAGCAAACGAATATTATTTTTGACTCATTTGTTAATGCTATTACATTTTTTTATTCAGTCTCGTGTTAAATGTTATATGAGCTAGACGTGTCGATTTTAGTTACTTGATTATTGAGTTTCGTTATTTTTTAAATTTATATTATAAAGTCAAACTTCTTTAGGTGCGATATGACAAGTAACGGTGCATTTATAGTATCCGGCACGGTCAGCCAAAAAAATTATTAAAACTTTTTTTATACTGGATGATAATATAAATATATCCATAAGAAACCCATGTTTCAATCAGTTTCATGCATTTTTTTGTCTGTCTGTGCCTGTTAATATAAATACTGATTAACTAAATTTTTTTTCGAACGGAAATAATGTTTTCAAACGGAAATGATGTTCAGTAAAATAAATTCTATAATGAAACCACATATACTCATCTCAATTGTTTTGATTTTTTTTTATAAAAATTGAGAATCATAAAATATTTCAAATTATTTCAGCACATATTTCTCTTGGCATTCGTTTGTGAAGGATTGTTTTATTCAATTAGGTTTTTAAATTAAAGCATTTATTGTGATTAAATTTGTTTTATTAAATTACGATTAAAGTAAAACTTCGTTGGCTACTGTGGCATGTATTACTAGAAAGATTAAATATAAAATAGTTATATCATATTTAAATTTAGAGTAGCATTTCTTGATAATATAATTTACATGTTTAATTAAAAGCCATATTTACATAATATTTTACAAAGTCAATTCAATTATTATCATAATTGAAATATGAAATTACAGGTTTATGATAACTAAAGTGCGAAACATAAACTTTACTTTACAAATTTGCTAAATTTCTTGAAAGCCGCATCAATTGTTGTACCAAATCTTGTTGTTGAATTAAGTAGATATGTATTACAATCTTGTAATTAAATTTTTTATTTTTCACCAAATAAATGGTATTACAAAAATATTTTAATAAATTAAATATTATTATTATACGCACTATGCATTTCGATATGTTTACAAATCATTATCAAGTGCAAAAGGAAAACAAAACTTTAACAAAAAAGGAAAACTAGATTTGAACAATAAAAGAAACGCAATAATAAAATTTAAAATATAAAATCAAATAATACAAATGAATGAATTGGTTCTGCTTCAATATTCATTAAAATGTTTTTATATTTTGCTATGAAGTAGCTTTCCCACGCATCTAACTCAATCTTGTTGTTAATTTGTTTTAAAAGTTTCAAATCAATATTGGAATGGCTTGTTTCGATACCATGATGGGCTACTGTGGAACAATTTGGTCTGTTATATTTAATATGAGCTATGGGTTCTTTGAATCTTACATCGATAGCTCTTTTTGTTTGACCAACGTAAATTTTATCACATTCATTGCATAAAATTTGATAAATGCCAGATTTTTTTATATCAATTAATTTGTCCTTTGGGTTGCCAAGTTAATTACTTAATTTATTTTGATTCGAGTAAACCATATCTATATCATATTTTTTAAAGATTGTTTTTAATTTATTGCTTAATTTTCCTGCTTATTTGAATGATAAATATCAATTTTCATCATTAATTTGTAATACTTTGTAAGACCTTGTTATACATTATGTAAATATGACTTTTGTTACACATGTTGTAAATTATATTATTCATAAACGCTACTTTAAATTTCAATACGACATTTTTAGTTTATATTTAATCTTTCTATTAATATCTGCCATAGTAGCTAAAGAAGTTTTACTTCACCCGCGTGTAATGATTACGCACTTCGTATTTTTTTGTTTTTCAAAAAGCATAAGTTGACAACATATGCCTTTTTGCAAGTTTTTTTCGATTTTTTTTCCGAAAAAAATTTGAAATAAGATGCTGGAGGGAAGCTCTAGATATCCATATTGTCGAAATTAGTCAGAACAGGACGGTTTCTGCATAAAACTGTCTATAAATTAACAAAATGTTATTTTTTCATACAAACCAAAAATATCCACCAAGCATGCTGTATTTTTATTTTTGCCTTTCGTGTTCTGATTTTGTCTGCGCCTCCTTTTAGTAGGGTTATCAAAGAAAGATCGAAAACTCTGTTTAATTATCTAGAAGTAATAATTTAAAGCAATCTTAACTCTCTAACAGAATGGCCTTGACAAAGTTACAAAACCGCAGAAAGAAATCAAACTTTGAAAATCCGGACGTTGCCATTTCTCTTTTACTTATTGATCTTGCAAAGTTATTTAAGATTCAGTTTTGAAATGAGCAAGCTAAGCTTTATTGGTATGGAGATGTTTTACTAGACAAAATTATTCCACAATGATAAAAAAAACTTTCTAGACCACAGGGCTTGGTCGGGTTATAGGTCTACCGAGAGCTATAGCTGGCCTTAGATTGTATATTGACATTGCTAACCTGTGAAGAATTAGCTTTTAATATGATAAAAAGTTAGTTAGTCCTCAAGTTTCCTTATGGCACAAATCACAAAACCTTTCACCAAGAAAAAACTAAAAATAATGCCCGTTTATTATTCTGAATATTTAATCTAGGTAATCATTTCTAGGCCATGTCACGTCGTTTTTATCGAGCTGAATCCACTGTGGATTTATCACAGTTTTTAGATCGTGGTGAAACAGCCAACATAGAAAATCGCTGGAGTTTTGAAGTTGCATGGGAGGTGGCGAATAAAGTTGGTGGAATTTATACGGTAATCCGATCTAAAGCTTATGTATCTACAGAAGAATTAGGTGATCAATTTTGTTTGTTAGGACCTTACATTGAACATTGTGCTCGAACAGAAGTTGAAGAGGCTGAATTTCAATTTGGAACTCCTTTATATTTAGCTGTAAGTGCTATGCGTGCCAAAGGGTTTAAAATTCATTGTGGAACATGGCTCGTTGATGGTAATCCACAAGTTATTTTGTTTGATATATATTCAGCTGGATGGAAGATAGATCAATTTAAATCCGAACTATGGCAAAAGTGTAACATTGGTGTACCAAATTATGACGATGAGTCAAATACTGCTATCATCCTAGGATACATAATTGCAGAATTTCTTGAAGAGTTTAAATTTCTAGCTGAAAATGATGCAAAAGAAAACGAGTTAAGTTCACCGAAAATAGTAGCACATTTTCATGAATGGCAAGCAGGGGTTGGATTAATTGCACTTCGAACACGTCAAGTAGAAATTGCTACTGTTTTCACAACTCATGCAACATTATTGGGACGATATTTATGTGCTGGTAAAACTGATTTTTATAATAATCTTGATAAATTCGTTCTTGATGAGGAGGCTGGGAAACGTCAAATCTATCATCGATATTGTTTAGAAAGAGCAGCTGCATGTTTATCTCATACTTTTACGACTGTTTCTGATATAACTGGATTAGAAGCTGAACATTTGCTAAAACGTAAACCAGATATAATTACGCCAAACGGATTGAATGTTAAAAAATATACAGCTATTCATGAATTTCAAAATTTACATGCAATAAGTAAGGAAAAAATTCATGAGTTTGTGAGAGGTCATTTCTATGGGTAGGATATGATTTTTTTCTTACTTTGTAAGCGTAGCATAACAAAACGTTTTTATTGTTTTAGTCATTTCGATTTTGATTTAGATAAAACGTTGTACTTCTTCATAGCTGGTCGTTATGAATTTACGAACAAGGGAGCTGATATATTTATTGAATCATTGGCACGTTTGAATCATTATCTAAAGTCAGTTAACAGTGATGTTACGGTTGTCACATTTTTAATATTTCCAGCAAAAACTAATAATTTCAATGTAGAATCATTAAGAGGACATGCACTAACAAAATCCTTAAGGAATACATTGCATTCAATACAATCGCAGATTGGTAAGAGATTGTATGATATATGTTTGAGTGGAAGATTACCTACCGAAGATGATTTACTTCAAAAAGATGATGAAGTACAAATTAAACGGTGCTTATATTCTTTACAAAGGGATACTATGCCGCCGGTTACAACTCACAACGTCGTAAGTAACAATTTAGAATCGATGAAGTGAATGATTCACCAAATATTGTTTATTCATTCAGGTAGATGACCATATCGATCCAGTATTAAATGAAATAAGACGATGCCAACTTTTTAACAGAGTCCAAGATCGCGTTAAGGTAAACATTCAAATTTTCAAGACATAACAATCATATTACAATGATGAAATTACTTACATATTCAGATAATCTTTCATCCAGAATTTTTATCAGCAACAAATCCTTTATTTGGCTTAGATTATGAAGAATTTGTACGAGGTTGTCATTTGGGTGTGTTCCCATCATATTATGAACCATGGGGTTATACTCCAGCTGAATGTACTGTAATGGGTATACCTAGTATAACTACAAACCTATCAGGATTCGGTTGTTTTATGGAGCAACATATCGCCGATCCAAAATCTTATGGAATTTACATCGTTGATAGACGTTTCAAAGATTTTGAAGGTAGTGTCGTTGAGCTAGCTAGTTACATGTTTGAGTTTTGTAAGTTAAATCGACGTCAACGAATTATACAACGTAATCGAACTGAACGTTTAAGTGATTTACTTGACTGGAGAAATTTAGGAATTGTAATTTAAAAACTGGGATATATTTCTGTACAACAAACTAATATTGTTATTTTTAATATTTATAGTATTATCGGCAAGCAAGGCTTAGAGCATTGCAGGTAGTCTATCCGGATTATGAAAATGAAACTAATGAATTATTGAGTCAAAGAAGTTTCAAGTATCCAAGACCTTTAAGTGAACCACCAAGTCCTAGTTCTTCAAGGCATACAACACCGGGCCCATCAGTTGTCGGTTCCGACGATGAAAGTGATGAGGTAAACGATGAGCTCGAACTGAACGAGTTACGAATCAACTAATACTATGATAACTGTAAATATTAAAATGAATGAAGTATTTTGTTAGTATTATTCATATTTTACTAGAAATTGTGATAAATTTTTAATTGTAAATTTACCTAATAAATTTAGACATGGTTGTTGTCGATTGTTTTATTCAATTTGAACTGAAGATCAAAATGACATTCGAAATTTTAATTGGCATTTTTAATGTTTCGTAGTTTTACAAATTTTATTTTATTTTTTTATGAAATTTGAAAAGAAACAAATATTTTTATCCAAATATAAAACAATATGTATATCGATTAAATTCATTTTTCATTTTTTATAGATTCACAACTTTATGGATTTTTGACGAAGTTGCTACCAGCATTAATAATTATTTTTCTGTTGTTGATTTTGAGACCAACTTCATGTGGAAGGGATGATGGTTTTTCTAATTTCTGGGTGTTTGTGTGCTAGCAGATAGATATCATCTGCGTGTTTAGATCACTGAGCCTTCTTGTTGTGTTATTATGAGGAATAGTAGCGGGAATAGTACACAGCCTTGTCTCACTTCGCGGTGATTGTAGTATTGATCGATTTGTTCTTTATTTTGTTTCCAGCATCCTGGCTCCATTCATGTGATTATTCTTCAATGATACGAATTCTGTTGTTATGATCAGCACAGCTTCTGGTCTCAAGCCAGCTATGTTCATTTCTTAATTTGTTGTTGATTTTAGGAGATATTCTTTCAAGAATGATCCTTGCTAATGCTTTCCATGTGGTATTAAGTAGGATTATAGCTCTCTAATTTTTTTATTATCCTAGATCACCTTTCTTTGAAATTGTTATGGTTAAACCATCTTTCCATTTAGATGGTATTTTTACGTTGTTCCATATGTCTGCAAATAGTAGTGTAGTGTGAGAACTTCAGCTGTTATAGCTGCATCTGCCATGAATGCTTCTGCTGGTATGCTGTTGATACAAGCTGCTTTATTGTACTTCAGTTTCTGTTTGGTAATTCTAGCTGACCGTTTCGTTATAATTGTCATCCAGATACTGCAATCTTCTACGATCTTATGTTATCATATCTTCTACGATCATTTCGTGCCTTCTTTACTTGTTTAGCTATACTTTCATACTTCATTCAGATTTTCGGTGTGCTCTGATGACAAGTTGCTCTTTGGGCTGACGACGCTCTTCGTTTTTCTTCTAGGCATCAATTTGTTATAGCAAATGACGAGGACATATTTCACGTAAAATGTACAACTTACGTATAGTTTCATATAGCTCATTACTTTCTAATAACAAATACAACAACAGCTATAACATTGAATAGATTTTATTGAATGAGATATATAAAATCATCAGAGTTACTCTTTTGAAAAAATCCAAACCTTATGTAATGTGTTTTAGAACTTAGAACCATGGAATCAATATTAAACCATTTTCTTAAATTAATCAAATCATGTTCAATATATGTAGTTTGATATTAACATAACAGAGCAGCATCATCAATTAAAGAACCCTTAAAATCAGTAATGACTCTACACTTGTGACTTAGGATGTTGACGTAATAGAAATATTTCTCATCCTATGAACTCATAGTAATGTCTAGAAATTACATACAAAATCTTCCAGAAAATTAAAATTGATTTCGATTTTCAAAATTCAAGTGACTTCCGATAATGTGAAAGGTTTCCATTTAACACAATTCAATTTAACGCGTTAATATTCCTTTAATTAAAACTATAAATAAAAAAAAAGTTTAAATATTTTTGTATTTATGAATATAGACTAATAATACACTAAAAATAAGCTTGAACTTGTAGGATTTGTGTGAGCAAATAAACTCAACCATCTAGAATTTATTTCGGTGTTAGTGGACATCTTCACTACTTGGAAATTGTCTCAACTACACTATACGCCTTACAATCAACGTTTCTTAAACGGTCATGGTCATTGTCGTTTATTTGATAGTGCCATGATATGGCGTCACAGTAATATTGTAAAGTAGACGTTATCCAGATATATTGGTATTCTGAATCATTAATAATGGTATGTTGTGAGCTTCTATCTGTTGAATTTTTCATACATGAGTATGGTGCTCCAATCTATTGTATATCACGACTTTGCAAAAGTTTGATATTAAAACTACGGCAAGAATCTTTGAAGTGCTGACAATTAGTCCGGTCAATTTAGACCAAAAAATGAGAGTGAAGTTACATAAAGTCCCAACAAGCTGAATTTCAGTGAAATTGTTCAAAACATAATTATAAACAATGTCTAGAAGTTCCCCATCATTCCCGTGTATGGAAAAATTTTTATTCAAGGTCAAAGGTAAAAAAAATGAGTTTTTCGCGATTTTCAGCAAAACGGTAAGTTTTATCATAAAAGTACCTCAGACAAAAATTGTAGATCATAAAATTATCTATAAAAAATGTCTCAATACTTTTTTTCTTACAAGCCACCGTTTCTGAGATATAACGATTTAAAAAGTTATAAAAGTTGTTATCGTCATAATATTCATGAGTACGCCACGTATATACATCTAGAGTTGTTATATTTTATATAATATATATAAAACTAACGGTAAAATGAAATCAACTAACTGAGATGAGAAAAAATAAATATAAAAAGAAAATAAATTTTTAAGTTTCGTTTTTGTTGTTCGTTGTTCGATAGCTAATATATAAAAAAATAAAATAAATTTTTAATTTCGTTTTTGTATGTATGCAAACTTATAATGCATATGTATATAAAAAGTTTTTCGTATATAATAACTTTTTTATTTATGATCCGAAAAATCCCCAAAAATCTCTAAAACCTAAGTTACAGTAATATCAGTTCGCTCTAAAAATTTGAAATCAATCAAAATTAGCATAAAAAAGCCTTAGGCTCCACAAAATCAAAAAGAAAAGTTTACGGCTGAAAATATATTGGTAAAACAAGCTAATAATGATGCTGATGTATTGATTATTGAAACAGCAATAGAGCAATTCAATTTGACAAATACAACTATTGTTGTTGGTGTAGATGTTGACTTACTTGTATTACTCACTGCTCGAACGCCAACTGAAAAAACTATTTTTTTCTTAAAACCAGGAAAATCTCAGCATCAATCAGATATATATTCATCAAAAAGTTTATTTACTTTTGTAAAGTGTCAAGATCATGTACTATTTTTACACGCAATAACTGGCTGTGATACGACATCTGCATTTTACAGGAGGGGTAAAACAGCAGTTTTCAAAATGTTTGAAAAACAAGATTTAATTCAATGTGCTGAAGTTTTTAAAAAGAGTAATTCAACTCAACAAGAAGTTATTACCAACGGCATCCGCTTTCTTCTTTCTATGTACGGAGCTCCTAAAAAAACTACCTGTTTAGATAAGCATCGATATGCATGTTTCGTTAAAAATACTAAAAATAAAAAACAAGTTCAATTAGCTTGTCTTCCTCCAACCTCAGTTGCTGCTCACCAACATCTTTTTCGAGTATATTACCAAGTTCAAGTGTGGCTTGGTTATCAGCTAGACCCTACAGACTGGGGTTGGAAGTTAGAAGGAAGAACAATATATTAGAGCCAGTTCAAACTTTACTTCCACCTGCGCCGGAAAAAACTGCTGAACACTATTTTTTGCAACTGAAAAAAGGGATGCAGTGCTAAATGTGGTTGCAAAAAAGTCGGACTGTTTTGTTCTTTGGCATGCACAAATTGTCAAGGCCGGTCGTGCTCTAATATTGAATCACAAACAATGGAGGATTCGTTTGACTCCGACGAAGTATCATGCGATACATCGCTATTGACGCAATTTACTTGCATCCAAAATGAAGATGAAGAAGAAGCAGGAGAAGAAGAACAAGAAGAAGATCAAGAAGAAGAACAAGAATTTGAAACTTACGAATAAGACGAATGAACTTCAACACTTTTTTTTAATTTACATCGCTTTTATCTTTTCCAATCTTTGAAAATTTCCGTTATTTTGCAATAGTTTTACATTAAACAGGATCACAACTGACCCGTGGAGTAGGCCAACTGGGGAAACCACGTTAAAAAAACGCGCTAAGTACACTACCTCATAGGTGGCGTGGAAACGTGTGCATATTATGACGATAGCAACTTTTATAACTTTTTGAATCGTTATATCTCAGAAACGGTGGCTCGTAAGAAAAAAAGTATTGAGACATTTTTTATAGATAATTTTATGATCTACAATTTTTGTCTGAGTTACTTTTATGATAAAACTTACCGTTTTGCTGAAAATCGCGAAAAACTCATTTTTTTTACCTTTGACCTTGAATAAAAATTTTTCCATACACGGGAATGATGGGGAACTTCTAGACATTGTTTATAATTATGTTTTGAACAATTTCAGTGAAATTCAGCTTGTTGGGACTTTATGTAACTTCGAATGTCTAAATTGACCGGACTAAATTCAGTCTCGATCAGATATTTCTGTTTGTTGGTGCTGAAATAGAAAAATGTTTCCCATAATCGCCAAACGTGTTTTGGAACGATTTATCAAACAGTCTCACCAATTCCTTACTCTTTAAATAGTTCGAGAAGAGGTAAGATTGTGGTATCCGGTCTGTGATATATCGTTAGGGTGACGTCCACTGAAACCTATACTAACCTGGTGTATCGGAATTCGTAAAGTTTTATGTTGTGATCTGGTGTTGATGGATTATTTGGAGGTGAACTGAAGTCTGTACATATTGAGGTACGGTAATTGTCATTTTTTACATATCGAGTACTTCTGGGGTTCGGTGGAATTTGGTGAAATCTACGGGTTCCAGTGATCTGCTTTATCGGTTGGTTGTTATAAAATGATGTATTCGACGTTTTTATTTGTTTTTCTCTAACATTTGAAGAATTGTTATGTTCGATACAGTTGGCGTTCCTTTCATGTCCAATTTTACTAGTAGTTTTCTGACTTGGAACTGTCATCAATTAATTTATGTTAAGAATAAATAATTCAATAACTTATTTCACACTTAAACAAATTTATTTATAAAGCAAATTTATACTCAAAACTTCTAAAAGAACACGAATTTAATTTAAAATATTACATTTTACTTTATTCGACTTCGTTTCAAGTTCGATTATTAATAGCCGCCTTTATTGGTGAATTAATTACATATTTGTATAGACAAAATACAATTACGTACAACTCCTACTTTGAAAACTAGTATTTACATAAAACTTAACTGAAAATTAATGCATTTGTTTACATCAAAGAATTAGGCACAGCGTTTTGTATTTCAATATAAAAATATCTAAAAACAATTCTCCTAGTTTTGCCCAATTTTTTAATCTTTCTTTTTTTGCTCTTGTGGTGATTGGAAGGATTTCATTAAATTTGGTACAACTTCTGTGAAAATAATCGTACCAGTAAACACAAGTAATGTTCCTATCCAATGATATATTGTAAACGGGTTTCTAAAGTAAAGAATTGAAAATATAAGAGAAACAAATTTCCTTAATGTTACTACAAGGGTTACAGTTAATGAGGCACATTCGGTTGTTAATACATAAACGGAACTAATACAAACATATTGTGTCAAAACATTTCCTAATAAATATAACCAAACTATTGGAATCGCAAATCCTAAAACAGGAACTGGCGGTGATGCTGAACTAATAGCCATGTGTTCCGAAATATTGCTGTACAGTAATAGAAAACCTGGTAACGGCATCAAGTGCTTGATAAGAGAAAAATTATATAAACATTTTGACTTTGTAATAAATATAGAACTTACTGTATAAAATAATGCTTCCTTTGGATATTTTCCATAACGTTTGTATAAAACTTCCTGGTAAAGTCCCATTCGCGCTGATATAAATAATGCAACTGTTAATAATGTAATCCCAACGGTCCACCAAAAGAATACCGAAAACTCAGATTGTACTTTCACTAAGTCTGGATTCCCAGTATCTTTCTTTAAAGAAATTAAATCAAATCAAATAATTAGATCAAATTGTAAATAAAATTAGTTGAACTAACCACTTCAGTTCCAGATACAATTGTGCACACAACAATACCAAAGGTTATCATAAACACAGAAAGATATTTTGAAAAATCATAAGTTTTTTTAAGAATTAATATTCCCATGACCATATTTGCTATTAATGATCCTGCACGAAATATCATATGCAATGGCATTGGAATATTAAAATCAAACGCATAATTATTACATACACTGGAAACATAGAACATAACAACTAAAATCGAATAATCTTTTAAGCCTATTTTCGGTGCTTTTGTGCCACATTTTGATGTGAATAAAAATCCTTCGACGGCAATAAACAAAAATTGTAAAAATGTAATTAGATTTCCAGAACCAGGATCATGTCTATAATATAAATAATAATCATTTATAACAAAATTTTAATAAAACAATTTATATTTAATACGTACTTCACAAGCAGTTCTAAGAAAACCACGTTTGAACAGCAACCAGCAAACACACATAGAATCGCTAACGCAGCTTTTACGTTCATTTTTAATATTTTTTAGTGTAACAGCTTCGCAAAATAAAATCACTATTTTTTATCAACACATATGATACTAAACTTCTAATTATAATTTCATTGTCATTTCATGATTAGAAAACAGTCATCTCATCTCATTTCCTCTTTACTATATATAACTGTAGTTACTAGTGTCAAAGTCTCAAAACAACTAAACATTAAACAAGATAAAATAAAATAAAAAAAGTGAATTTGAGTTTTGACATATCATACACATCATTACAAATGTAAAAAATAGAACCAAAAATTATTTAGTATGTGGAACAATTAATAACATTATCTAGTTGATTATTTTTTTTGATTATAGTATTCAAGGTAAAGTAAAGAATAAAATAAAACAATTATAATTGACATATCTTTTGGTTTTTACCAAAACCTCCGATATTCTACTAGCCCTATTCATTCACGCCATCTTAAAAAAATAATGAACATTGCCTTATACAAAAAATTGGATTTTAACGTTTTTGATTAAATTTTTTGAATTTCTTTTTTCTAGATGGCGTTAAGGCGATTTTTTAAATTATTTTTATATTGAGTTTTAATTTCAAAATGGCGTTCACGATTTTTTCTGTGCTAAAAACTGAAGAAGGCTTGTATTCCTGGGGTTTTGTTGCTACCCAAAAAAATTTATGATTGTTATAAATAGTAAATAAAGTTTTATGATGCGTGGAAAAATTGATAACGTTAATAGTAATATAAACATAAAAAGAATATAGTAAAATGCAAATTAATTGTTTAAGAACTGACCAAAGTATAGGGTGATTTTTCTGTTCCGGTGTTTACCGCAATGTCGCTGCAAAAAGGGATAAGAGGGGGAAGTGCAGTTAGTGTGGGAAACTCTGAAAACGCTATGTTATACCCTTTCTGTTATTAAAAATGAAATTAATTTTTTTACGGAATACTCAGTGAATCTGTTGTCGATACCAGAGCTTTATGTAACAATTACAATTTGAAAATAAAAAATTTATTAAAAGAAAAAAATTTTTTTCCCACACTAACCGCACTTTAGCCGATAAGAGAATAAATTCAAAAACTTTTATATGGGATTTCATCCATAACACAAGTTGAATTATTTTTGAAATTATCTATGAAATTTCTCATTTTACTACAATTAAATAATTTAAATTTGTTTATGAACTATTATTGGCTATATAATAAGCATAATATATAAAATATTTTATTTTTTTCAGTCCGTAAAACAAATACGAAAATAGGTTAAATTTTTCATACAACTTTGTATGGGAAATTTCGGCAATTTTTATGTTTCTTTTTTGAGCGACTTAAAACTAATATTTTATATATTACGCTTAATATATAGTCAACACTACTTTATAATCAAATTAAAATTGTTCAATTGTGGTAAAACGAGAAATTTCATAGATAACTTTTAAAATTATTCAAGTTGTGGATTGTACGGAATTCCATATAAAACTTTTGTGATTTTTTCTCTTATCCCCTTTTGCAGCGCCATTGCGGTAAACACCGGAACAGAAAAAGTAGATGTCACTACAATAAATAAAAAAGTAAAATGTGTCCAATTTTTTTTTATAAAATTCTATAACGGAATTTGTATTATAACTGTCAAACTACTAATTTAGTATATTTTATACAACATTGCATTCGTTTTCAGTCCGTTTTTTACACTACCGCTCAAAAAGATAAATACACAAGTGAATTTTGAATTTTCTAAGCATTTCCGAATAAGGCACAATGCAACAACCACTTCAAATAACAAATTAATTCATTTTATTTATCTATCAAATTTCATATAATTATCATATTTCATATAATAAAAACAAATATTACATAAATTTTTTTAAATTCGATATTCCTAAAAAAAACCCAGCTTTTGCTTTATGTCGAATTCTTTTCACCCAAATCCATAAAAAAAAATTGATGTAAATCAAAAATTTTGTTCTATTCACGCAAAAAAAATCAATTTTTTTTCGATTTCCCAAGTATAACAAGATGGAACTCAAATTTGAGTTCCATTTTTTTTAATACAACTTAGTAAATTAAGTTGGAACTCAATGTGTGTCAACTTCATTGTACAAATGAGTTCCAGATTTAGGCGACAAATTTAGTACAACTTATTAACTCAAGTTGGATCTTAGTTACGAATTAAGTTCCAAAAAATTGAAAAAAAAACTGGAAGTAGTGATACTTGGGATTACATAAAAAAAAATGTGCATTTTTTCGTAAATTTTTTTGGCATTACGAATGTGGTTTTCTTTTGACTTTTCTTAAATCAATTTATAAATTCGGGTCTGAAAAGAACAAAACACAAAAGTTGATGTTAAATATGTTTGTATTAGTGATATTTAAATGGCGGTTGTCTACTTTTAAATTTGAAAAATTTCGTATAATAGCATATTCTGCAATTGCGTATTGAAATATTTATATTAGTTTCAATTAATTTGTAAATAAAATAATTTTGTTTTATTCATTCATATTTGTTTTCAATTTAAATTACTTCATTTTAGAGAAAAGCGTCTTCGTTTTTTTCTATGATGCATCTTTTTTCATCCACCCAATGAAATATAATATTTTAATTCTAATAAATCCATTTTAGAGTTTTTTTTATTTAATAGGAGTTATTTTATTAAATTTTAGTTAATAAATAAAATATATTATATATAATACAAAACACAAAATTAAACAATTCATAGTTATATAAAAATTGTCGTTAACAAAACGTTTATTTTTTAAATTTTCTTATGTCGAATTCTTTTCACCCAAATCCATAAAAAAAAATTGATGCAAATCAAAAATTTTGTTCTTTTCACCCAAAAACATCAATTTTTTTTCCGATTTACATCAAAAAAAAAAATGTGCATTTTTTCGTAAATTTTTTTGACATTACTAATATCAACAAAGAAAATTTAAAAAATAAACGTTTTGTTAACGACAATTTTTATATAACTATGAATTGTTTAATTTTGAAGAATTATTAATTATTGTGTTTTGTATTATATATGTACAATATAATGTAACTAACATTTAATAAAATAACTCCTAATAAATAAAAAAAACTCTAAAATGGATTTATTAGAATTAAAATATTATATTTCATTGGGTGGATGAAAAAAGATGCATCATAGAAAAAAACGAAGACGCTTTTCTCTAAAATGAAGTAATTTAAATTGAAAACAAATATGAATGAATAAAACAAAATTGTTTTATTTACAAATTAATTGAAACTAATATAAATATTTCAATACGCAATTGCAGAATATGCTATTATACGAAATTTTTCAAATTTAAAAGTAGACAACCGCCATTTAATATCACTAATACAAACATATTTAACATCAACTTTTGTTTTTTGTTCTTTTCAGACCCGAATTTATAAATTGATTTAGAAAAGTCAAAAGAAAACTACATTAATTAGTAATGTCAAAAAATCTACGAAAAAATGCACATTTTTATTTTTGATGTAAATCGGAAAAAAATTGATGTTTTTGGGTGAAAAGAACAAAATTTTTGATTTACATCAATTTTTTAGGTAGATTTCATATAAAAATCTACCTATTGGTATGTGCTTCATCTCGGAATTTCGGAAAAATTTTGGTGCCAAACGACTATATATGATAAGCGGAGACGGAAAATCAAAATGAAAAAAAAATTTATATATATATATATATATATATATATATATATATATATATATATATATATATATATATATATATATATATATATATATATATATATATATATATATATATATATATATATATATAACGATATGAGATATAACGGAATTTGGCGGCACTCTCACGGTCGCATTTTTCGACCTACACCAAAATAATTTTTTGTGTGTGTTCCGGCAAATAATGTCTTGGACAAGTCCGTGAACTGGCCATATCCGGGTACCAGTTAAGCGGCTAGAGCCTAAAATGTCGAATAATCTAGGGCGCTATAACTTCCGTTTGAATCATAATATTTTAATAAAATTTATAAATATTGAATATTTGATCATATTTCTATCATTTTTATCCAGATGACAACCTTGGCGTTTCAGGTTCCTCAAAAATCAGCTGTTTTAAAAATTTACTAAACTTTGCTGCCCTTGATCTAGCTGAAATGGCCAAGCTCATATTTGAAAACTTTTTTTCACGTACTTAAAATATAAATCTTTCCAAAATTTTCAAAAATAATAGTTTTAGTCTAACGGTTGAGACCCTACGGCTGTTGAAATGAAAACAAACGCAAAAGGCAATGCTTTCATCATGTTTCAGTTTATGTTATTTAAATTCATCTTAGCTTTTAAACATACTTTTCAACTATAGCCTCAAAAAATTTCAGCTTTCTAACCCAAAAGGTTTCATTTTTATAAGCATTATAATGCAACCCTTACAAGAAAAATATCAACCCATTTAATACCATAGAAAAATTATCAAAATCTCTTTTGTTTTTATTTTTTTTACTAAGTAACCGTTTGAAAAAAGATTAAATAAGAACAAAAAAACACAACAACAAAAGATGATTTTGAAATAAACTTGTTTGATAATGTTTGATTATAAATTATGTGTGATGGTATAATTGTAGTTGTGACGTAGTTCATTTGATCTTTGGTGGATTTAATATGTTATTAAAAGTAGTTTAAACCAACTTAAATAAAACTGTTCCGAAATTGTATTGATGGAGTTAGTTCGGATAATGTATTTAATTTGGTTCGATAATTTTTTTGAATTATTCTGTTTCTACTTATATTTTTTATTTAAACTAATCTGACTTATCTAATTTTATTTGGACACAAAACCGTCTGACCCCGAAATCTACCTATTTCTAGCGGATATACCTGCCGCTGGGATTTTTGTTTATGGATTTGGGTGAAAACAATTCGACATAATACATATTAACAAAGAAAATTTAAAAAATAAACGTTTTGTTAACGACAGTTTTTATATAACTGTAAATTGTTTAATTTTGAAGAATTAATTATTGTGCTTTATATTATATATATACAATAATGTAACTAACATTTAATTAAATAACTCCTAATAAATAAAAAAAACTCTAAAATGGATTTATTAGAATTAAAATTTTATATTTCATGGGGCGGATGAAAAAAGATGAATCATAGAAAGTAATTTAAATTGAAAACAAATATGAATGAATAAAACAAAATTATTTTATTTAAAAAATTAATTGAATCTTTTATAAATATTTCAATACGCAATTGCAGAATATGCTATTATAGGAAATTTTTCAAATTTAAAAGTTATAGACAACCGCCATTTAAATATCACTTAAAATACAAACCTATTTCACATTAACTTTTGTTTTTTGTTCTTTTTACACCCTAATTTATAAATTGATTTAGAAAAGTCAAAAGAAAACCACATTAATAATGTGGAGTTCTTTCAGACCAAAAAAAGTGATGTACATCAAAATAAATTGATGTAAATCAATTGGTCCTGTTCTTTCAGACCAAATTTTTTATGTTTTTTCTGATGTACATCAATTTTATGAAATTGAGATATTTTGATAAATTCGTCTTCCAGCAAAAACTAATACAAACACACACGTATAAAAACAATAACAAACGTGACGCCATTTTTTGAATTTACTATTTGTGGATAGTTTTTTGTGATTATTAGGTGAATTTTATAAAATTAAACATAAATTCTGCGTAAAGTGAATAAATATTTTATGTTTACACAATTATTTTAATGTAAATTTAAATCGAAAATGTTTTGTTTTGTTACCAATACAACAATAATGAAAATCATGTGGTTTGTCCGTTCTTTCAGACAAGTTAAAAATTGATGTACATCAAAAACCTGAAAGAACTCCACATAAGAGTGTGTGGCGAACATTTAAATTTAAATTAAATTTCAAAAATTCAAATTTAGTTGGCGATGTCTTTTACGTAACGATATTAAAAAAACAAATTTGTTCGAGTTCTGTTTTTAACAAAAAATGTTCCTTTTTTTTTTATTAATGTTTTCAACAACAAAATATTAACAACATTCTCTATTAATTCAATAAATGTATTCTAATTAAGTTTTTATTAACCTATTATTTAGATGTAATTCTGCTTAAATAATATAAATTAATAACAAAATTGATGTTAACCGCTTATGTGAGTTTTATATTGATATCTTGTAAAGAATCTCTGAGAGGGAACTTATTTCATTTAAAGATAAAAGCATGATAATTTTACAGAAAAAGAATTAGAATATCAGCTAGTTTTGATATTACGCTTAAAATATAGTCAATAATACTTCATAAGCAAATTAAAATTGTTCAATTGTGGTGCAATGAGAAATTTCATAGATAATTTTTAAAATTATTCAAGTTGTGTTTTGTATGAAATCCCATATAAAAGTTTCTGAATTTATTCTCTTATCTCCCTTTTGCAGCGCCATTGCGGTAAACACCAAAACAGAAAAATCGCCCTATAGTGGAAATTAGCTTCTGAACTTCAATACCACTAATTGTATCATCTATTTACACAGCATATTTCAAAATTACCAGCCATAAAATTCCTTTAATTTCTTTCTGTTTCTGATTTACATCAACTGGTTTATGCATCCATAGTGTATTTTAAAGTGATTAATGACGTAAAATAATTGTACTTGTTTTTAAGAATATTTCAAATATACGTCAAGGAATACTAATACATCTACAAACAAATTGGATTAATAGCAGCTGACGAAAATAACTCTACATCAACTCTAATAACTCTTCTCCAGCTTCTAAAAGTGCGCCATAATCAAGGCATTCTTTGGAGGTCAAACCATATAATTAAGGAGTCTTCGTTTCTCCTTTTCTTTTATAAAATTCCGGCATATACTTAGAGGAATGTTTGGGATCATTATCTTTCTGAAAAACAAATCCTCTTTCAATCAAACGACGTCCAGATGCAGAACATTTTGCTTTAAAATTTTCAAATATCCTTTTTTTTTCAAGATACCCTCTATTTTTATAAGATCTCCGGTTTTGTTGTTGCCGAAACAACCCCAAACCATTACAGAACCTCCATAGTGTTTGACCATTGGTATGATACAGTCTTCTAAAGCGCGTTCACGCTCCCGTTAACGAACAAAAACTCGTCTGTGTGACCCGAAAATTAGAAATTTTGTTTCACCGTTCCATAAGACATTCTGGAAAAATGTTGGGAGTACAACATCAGCATTCACCAGCTCTACGTTGATTTCAGGCAAGCATATGATAGTATCATCCGCGACAACCTCTGGTCCGCACTCATATGCCTTGGTATCCCAGAGAAAATTGTTTCTCTGTGCAAACTCACAACATCGGGATCAAATTGTAGAATAGTAATCGAAGGGTCAGTTTCTGATCCTTTCAATATAACATCAGGTGTTCGACAAGGTGATGCACTCGCGCCCGTACTTTTTAATTTGGCGCTTGAGCACGCAATAAGAAAAAGCCGCATTAAGACACAAAACTGTATATTTAACAAATCTAGTCAAATTCTTGGCTATGCAGATGATATTGTGCTTCTCGGACGTAGAACAAGCGATATCAAGGATAGTCTCTCTCAGCTTGAAAGAAATGCTAAACGACTTGGATTATGCATTAACACCGGCAAGACTAAACTTTTAACAACATCCAGGAATATACCTCCCGGCAATCTGAATACTGGCGACTATGAAGTGGAACGTGTAGAAAACTTCAAGTACCTCGGATCTGTAATAACATCGTCAAATCACAAATGACATGCAGGCAGATATTAAAGCCCGTGTCTCAGCCGCATACAGAGTTTTTTACGCATACTCAAAACTTTTGCGATCCAAACATCTTTCGCAGTCGTGCAAACTCACACTTTACAAAGCATTAATTCGACCTGTGCTTACCTTTGGAAGCGAAAGCTGGCCACTGACTTCCTCCGATTGTAGAATTCTATCAACATTCGAGAGGAAAGTCATACGAACAATTTATGGTCCATGTAAAGTTGCTGAAAATCAGTATAGAATCCGAATGAATCATGAAATCAGGCAGCTTCTTGGAGGCTGCGATGTAATCGGATTCATTAAATCTAACCGGATTAGATGGTTTGGTCATGTAGAAAGGGCACCATTAGATAGAATGATTAAAAAAACGTCCCAACAACAACCAGCTGGTGTACGTCGAAGAGGAAGACCTAGACAACCCTGGCGTGATGACATCATCCAAGACCTTCGTGATATAGGATGTTGAAACTGGGGTCAACTGGTCATGGAACGAGACGATTGGAAGCTGATTGCACAGACGGCAAAATCCCTCCATGGGATGTAAACGCCAGAGAGAGAGAGAGAGAGAGTTCCATAAGACTTTTTTCCACTGATTGACAGACCAATTAACATGTTCTTTAGCCCATATTAATCCTTTTACTTTATTTTGAGGCCAGAATAGGGGTTTCCTCATTGCTATTCGACTACATAAGCTAACAGCTTTCAATCGTCTCTTTACTGTGGAAACGGACACGGGATAAGAGCTATCGTTATTCATTTCAGTGGTCAGCTAGGGCGATGTGCTTCTTCGATTTCTTATGCTGGAGCGAATAAGTTCATTATCTTGCCTTTTTGTCGCTACTCTGGATCTACCAGTCGACTTACGATTCCCCGTTGCACCATATATTCTTATTGCGTTTAGAATAGCACCTATGGAAATGTCTAATTTTTTATGAATATCGCGTATAGAATGTCCCAATTTATGTAGAAAAATTATTATACTACGTTTTTCAGGCGTTATATTTTTTTCTCGCCCCATTGATGTTGCCGTTCTTATTGAAACACTGTATAATACAAGATTTGAAAAATACAGTTAACAAGCACATAATTACTTATATTTTAAATATATTCTTATATTGACAAGCTTATTAATACACCTACTATTACAAACAAAACACTTTTAGAATTATTTTTGAAGAACAGGGTGGTTATTTTGTAGGGTTATCTCACTAGGTGAGATAAAAAGTGAGATAAAATATTTGTCTTTGATCGATTATATTAGATAAAAGAAATCATTTAAACATAATTTTTTTGTCCCACTATTTATCTCACCTAGTGAGATAACGCTACAAAATAACTACCCAGGACACTTAAAAATGTAATTGCACTTTAAGAAAAAATAGAAATCAAATAAATATAAATATAATAATTATAAATATAAACTATATATACATGACTATTAACTAAATTATAATATCAACAGCTTTGGTCTAAATATATTTACAATTAAACAAAAATCATTTAAGAATTTATATCAATAACAACATCAAAACAGAGTCCAGAGTGAGCCTCCATACACTCGCTATATATCCCTAGCAAACTCATATATATACAACATAATATATAAGGGGGAGAGAAGAATGCTAGATATAGGCTTACTGATTTAATAGTTGTCTTAAAAAAAGAATACATATCTTACAAAGACATGGACAAAAAGTTGCGAAGGGAAGTGGAGGGTAGGAAGGAAAGTGGGGGGTGGTAGGAAAAGGAGCATCGACTCAGATATTACTTAGACCATCGTTAGGAATAAGAAAAAAGACAGGCAGACAAGCAATAAAAAATAAAAGGAAGAGGGTAGCATTCATATGCATAGATTATTATTTTGTTTTAATATTTATTCACAGTGTCAACATAAGATTATAATTTTTTAATTTTTCTTTACAGGTTCACTAATGCTAATATCTTGCATACGAGGTGCATAAACTTGTATGTAAATAAATAATCTTCTTACATACATCAAGATCATCTATATATTTAAGGTGAGTTTATTTAATTTTATTCACTACACCAAAACCCTAATATCAAAGCCTGCTTGATTGACCCCATATGCAAAAAACAATGAACTCTCCTATTACATTATTATACTGTTTTTATATTTATCTATAGGATCACCATATTATTATTATTGTTTCATTCTTCTTTACAGGTTCACTAATGCTGATTAGGATTGCTTACCTTACATACACGTGCATAAATTTGTATGTAGCTTTATAATATTCCTACCTCAAGAAATCAATATATTTATTGTAAGTTTATTTTACTTTTGCTTACTACACCAAAACCCCTAATATGATAGTCTGCTTGATTGACCATATGCATAAAATGGATTTGCGTTTTTGATTAAATTTTTTTTATATGGAGTTTTATATTTCAAGATGGAGTTAAATATTTTTAAAATTTGGTTTAGATTGAGAATTTCAAAGTGGTGCTATAAGCTCACGATTTTTTCTGTTTTAAATAACAAGCGCCCGACAATATCAGGGGTTTTGGTAAAACACATAAGTTATCTTATTTAACTTTATTAATTTAATTAATTCTTACAAAGAAATTACTAAAACTTAATAAGTTTAAACGTGTGTTAAAACGCTAATGTAAAACAATAGAATATTCATTTTGGGGATATTACTTCTACTTAGGCGCCAAGATTTTTTTGATTTGATATAGAAACACTCACTGAAGTGGATAACGAATTGTACATAAGCCCCAGGGTCCAAGATACAGCTCTGTTAAAAAGCAAAATCCATACAAAATTACACGTTTTTGACAAAATGTTATTCAAATATGTTCCTGCTACAAAATTTATCATCCCTATTTCCTATGTGCTTATAAGATACACAGATCAAAACTGTTCCTTTTACTTAATTTACCAGCTTTCCTATTTACGTGAGCAGTAAATTATTTATATAATAAAGATATTCATGTAGACTCTTTGAAATTGTATATCAAAAATAATATTAAACGTTATTTGAATTGTATTTGGTAAAAAAAGTGTATTTTTGTACGATTTTTTTTTCAAAGGTCTATCTCGGTCCCGGGGCCTGATGTTCGAAAAAAAATTTTTGTAGTTTGCTTATCAAAGTACCCTAAAAAGATTTTGAAAAATCTGCTTGCGCCTAAGTTCAAGTAATCATGCTTAATCATTTTGATTTGATGTTTTGTATTCCTTTTTAACCCAGTAAATTTGTTTGTACAGTTTACTTTAGTCCAGCCAATTTGTTGTGCGTTTAGTTGGTTAGTGACGAAATCACTCCCTACCAGTTACAGCGTGCTGTAACAATAGCATCTCTATTTTCGGATTCGTCACTTTTATAGTCTTTAAAACGGACTACCTAGTAGTTTTATTTTACGTCCTGTCTTTTTTTATTCGACCTCCTCGTCGACGGTGGATGTAAGCTGTATATCATCTTGTTCTTTCTCAGCGTTAAATCTACCTTGCTCATCCCTCAAATTGACTATTTCTGTGTCATTTGTATCTTCCTCTTCTTCATCAGAAAGGTAAAACATGGGTTTAACCTATCCATTGAGATTAGATTTATTATTTATTAGACTTTCATAAAACTTCCTTAACTTAAGTTAGTAAAGTTTATGGTAGACACCGTTGATAATTGGCAGAACATAATTAATAATTTTTGAAAAATTTCAATTTAAACACTTGTCTTTTTTCGCAAAATTTGAATTTTATTTATTTACAAGTAGCCCAATCGATGTCAGCTGTTATGCTATCCTCAGGAGCTTATATAAAACTAAAGATAGAAGTTTTGATATAAAGTAATTTTTCGTATTATCTAACAACATAAAAGTGACATATAAATTTAACTCTAATTAAAAGATTTTCAGTTTTAATATTTAAAAAGGAAATATTTCTGTTTCATTAATTAAAAGAGAACGAGAGGCGTTTGTTAAATTTTATTGCGGTACATTTATTTATTTAAAGGAAAAGTTTGTGAATTTTATGAATCAAAAACAATAATAGAGGACAATGGAAATATTTAACTATTTTGACTTTTGAGTATTATTTTGAACAGGTTGTTTTTTGAAGACCAGCCGATACTGGCAGATTTTGGATTGTATGTTTGTTATAAAAGGCACAAGTTATGTCTGAATATTGGGAGATGTACTTTCCTATTTTTTTGACTGAGTATGCAAATAGATTCATTATGAGTATTAAGCACGTTGGGAAAGGAGTCAAGCTGTCGCTCTCTTCTTGTCCAGAGGCAAAGGCTATCTGTTCCAGAGGTCTACATATCTGTTCCAAAATTTAACGTATTTAGAGAGGGGAAGTGACCTATCTAAAAGAGGAGATAAAAGGGATCCCAAGACCATCAAAAAATTTATAAAACTTGACAAAAACAAAGTAATTTTGTTCCACCCGTTTCATAAATCAACATGAGCTCTCTTCTGTGATCAATTGTAGGGAGAATTTGGGTTATCGTACGATGCACTATTTGGTTGAGCATTCAAATGGGAATCAATGTGAATATAAGGGTAACATCAAAAGAAATCAGTTTAGAATTTAGAGGAACCTCAATATTTTTGATTTTAGAAATAAGTTCGACTCAATTTCGACGGAAGGTGCAAATCCGACGCTCTATTAATTTTGGAAAAGAAGCAGCTGTCACTGACCTCCCTGCTTCAAATACTCCTCGTCATGGCTGGTATTGAAACAAATCCGGGACCGACTAAATTTGGCACTGTACTATATATATAATATATAAACACATCTTAAGGGCAAACACAACATCTATTCAATGTAATACCTGCAAGGAATGCAGGTCTTGTCACACATAAGCAATGGACCAAGAACTACAAAGCGCCATGTTGTCAAGCATCAAGTCTAAATCAAACAAGAGCCCACAACAAAACGCATTACGAATGAACACACTACTGGAAACCCCGAGTGTTATAAAAATTATGCAACTAAATTGCAACGATCTCACGAATAAGATCGGTAATATAATAAACTATATGTGCAATAACAGTATTCTAGTCACGTTTCTTCAAGAAACAAAATTAAATGTTAGATCTAAGATTAGTGATAGTATCTGTGATTATAAAACTATAAGGCTGGATAGAGGGAAGGACAAAGGTGGTGGCCTTGCCTTTATCATTCACAAAAGCGTTATTTACCGCAAAAAAAACTACCTGCAGTACCGGGAACTGACAAACACCTAGAACAACAAGGCATTATAATAAAATCCGGAAATCGAAAATAAAGCTAGTCAATATTCATATTCCACCAGTAAGCAGCTGTGATACAGGTTATGAATCGTCCATAGGACATTTATTTTATACCAAAGACTGTCTAATTCTCGAAGAGATGCTAACGCGCACCATGATCTATGGCACTCACACCTAAACACTGTTCCACGAGGTGAAAGCGTTGCTTATCAAATTGAACGAACCACAACCAACAACGGTAACAAACAACTCATACTCTTCTCCAGATATCTCCCTAGCCAGTATGTCACTAATGCCAATTGCAGAATTCAGAGCTGAAATTGCATTGGGATCAGACCACGTGCCGATCTTAATCACCTTAAGCCGTTCCATAAATCAAATTAATTCCGAAAAGAAGAACCGAAAACCGAAACCGAAACCGAAGAATTTACCGAAATTGAACTCAGTAAGAAATGTTTACCACTTGACGCCCTCTCTGGGGAAAAACAATTCAGAGAAATTTTTAATAAGGCTAGAGCTACAGCTACATACTAGCTGGCAGAATTCAAAAGCTAAAACCAAACTTTCCACACGAGGCGTTTGTGCTTTTTACTCAAAGAGATGACATCCGTAAAGCAGATCCAGCCGACTCCAGAATTCCGGATCTGAACAAGCGAATTAACAAATTGGTCATGGATCATAAAAGAAATAAATGGAGAGAGTTAGTGAGTAAATCAAACCTGGGTACTAGTAAAAGTCTTTGGAAGGTCATTAAGGGCCTAACTCATCCTCGGCAACCACAAAATATTTGCATGATCTCCTTCGACAATATCCCAATTGAAAACCACAACTGAAAAAAATATCTAAAAATTTTAATTTAAATAAAAAAACTTTCTGATTTAGATAAATAAACTTGATTTACATTTTATTTTATAAAGTCAACAAGTGCTTAAAATAATCTTAACTATTTTAGTTATAAGTAAACAAAGTTGTGAATTTTGGTATAAATGTTACGTTAGTCACTTTGGAATGACCCTATAATATTAAATATTGCCTGCTCAGTGGTATTTCGCACGAATACATGTAAACATGTTTTTAAATTTTTGTTTACGTAGTATTTATTGAGGTTACTGTTGGCACTTGGCGAAACATTATTAATAATAAATTTATTTTAATAAATGAAACACTTAACAATTTTGAAGCTCTTGAAAATGGTGTAAAAACCGAAACCGGTCGAGCTGTTTTTAATTTTAATTTTATTTTCAAAATAAATAAAGTTAGAAACAAAAATTAATTTGCGGAATACAAACAAGTGTTTCATTTATTAAAATAAATTTATTATTTTGTTTACGTAGTTTGTTGGTTGAGTATTGTGAGATCGGCCTAGGGTACACCTTGTTCATGTTTTCTTTAAAAAGTTTTACGAACTCTGACGTTTTTGCATTGATGTCGGGATGAACTACAGCTCTCATGCCAAATAATATTGTGGGTAGAACACAACCCAATTTTCAGTTTCATACGATTTAATTGTTGCCTTGGCCCTTAAGGAACGATGCCATCTTTCATTTAACCCATTTCGTTGCGGGTGATATGACTGAAACGTTTATCCCTGTTGATTTTGTTGCCCAAAACATGTTAGATTTGAACTATTGTAGCTTCGAATCTAACGATCTGAACTTCGAATCTAACCCTCCAGCTAGTGTATAACGTATGTGCCACCTCTTCAGCTGTGATTGTTTCCATAGGTATTGCTTCAGTCCATCCAAATCTATACTTGTGAGACAGCATGTGAAATCTCGTGAGGTTGGCAGTGTGCTAATTATGTTTACGGTAATATGTGCAAACCTCTTCTTTGGCACTTTAAATAGACCTGGCCCACTTCGGCTGTGTCATTTTTGGTTTTTGACAAGCTTTAAACTTGTCTATAACTTTGGAGAATTTACAATCTTCTTGTTTAATTGTAGTAATTTTAGATCCTGTGCTTTGAAGTATTACCGCATCTACTTTAAGTTGAGTCTGTTTCTCGAATCTCGAGTATCCGTTTATTTTTTAGATCTACGACTATACCAAAATGTGACAGGAAATCTCGCTCCTATTATTGGTTTCTAAACATTCACTATCACTAAATCCCATTGTAAGGCTTTTCGCAATTGTATGGGTACTTCTAATGTTTAAATACCATACGTATTAATTGGAGTTCCATTTGCTACGAAGATCTTTATGTTCATGTTCTCAGAATAATTATTTCTTTCTCTATTGGGTTTTTAGATTTTTCATGTTAGCTTGCTTATTTATTTGCTTTTTCATAGCTTATGTTGTCTAAAATCTTATTTATACTAACCTCAGTGTTCTCTGTTTTGATATGAAGGAGTCAACTATGATTGATGTTTGCTCTAAGCTGCCTTCTGTTATAGCTACGAACATTGTAATTTGTTAGGAGTTGCTGTATCCACCTATTTTTCAAAAATTCTTTGCTCACCAAATTTTATGGTCTAGGTCCTTAGTTTTCTAGGTCTTGCATCCGTCTCAATAGTTGTGACGGTTTTAAATCTCCCAATTTCATGGTAGCAACAAGGTTATCGAAACGATTTGTTTCAGATCTGAAGTATAAATGAATCAATCTATTTTTTAAATTTGTATTGGCCGCTGCCTGATTAGGTTTGTCTAAAAGGTCTGCTACATCTGTCAGAACATTATGCTCTAAATTTGCTACGACTAAGTGAAATTTATTTTTTTCGTCTGTCACGTTGTTGACTAAAAATATGGACTCTATGCAATTGAAATAGATCGTTGGTTGATTCTTTCAGAATGGGGGAATGAATTATGTTGACTGTTGTTGCATATTTCCGAGAATGTTTTCGGGATTTTCTAAATTTTCGTCTATAATTGTTTGTGTTGCCCTATCTTTGTCGTCTGTCCGCCAACGGCGTCACTAACGTTTCTTCATTATCAAACATATTTTTGGATCGGCATTATCAAACTAGTTATTTGAAAAATATATAACCTTAAATTATCCACAACGCGGTTTTGGTTGATAAATTTGTTGGTTTTGATTCCGAATTCGTTTTTAAGTTGTTTGTAAGTAAGTAAGTTGTTTCTAGATTGTTTGGCCTTTAGTTTACAGATGAATTTGAATTTCCTTCTTTGTGTATGTTGTGCTCTTTTGTCGGGGTTACCATTTTCGGTGGTGTTTCCTCTTATGATAGCATGCTATATGCATACAGCTGTGATGGTGTATCACTCATATTTTTAACTCTCCTATTACATTATTATACTGTTTTATATTTATTTATATGGTTAAGATATGATTATGATTGTTTCATTCTTCTTTACAGGTTCACTAATGCTAATATCTTACATACACCAGGCGCATAAATTTGTATGTAACTAAATAATCTTCTTACATCAAGATCATCTATATATTTATTGTAAGTCTATTTTACTTTTATTCACTGCACCAAAACCCTTAATATCAGTCTGCTTGTTTGACCATATGCTAAAACAATGAACATTGCCATACGGAAAAAAGTCGTAGTGTTTTTGATTAAATTTTTAAAAAATTTTTTTATATTTCAAGATAACGTTAAATATTTTTAAAATTTTGTTTAGTTCTAATATCAAAATAGCGCTAAAATAAATATAATTTTAATTTCGGAGTTTACGTGAGTAATGCATTTTATGATATGAAAATATAAATTTTTATAATTGAATTTTAGCACCAATTACTTTTGCTCACATTCAAAACCCCCAATATATATGGGGGGTTTTGCCACATTACAAGTTCACGATTTTTTCTGTTCTAAAAAACAAGCGGGCTTACAATATTGGGAGTTTTGGTAAAACAGATAAAATATCTTATGGTGCGTTTGAAAACCAAATCTGACATCTTCAACTCGATTAACTCGAACTCATAATTAACTCGATTCCCAAATAAATAACCAAGAATGAATTATTATTTTGAAATGGTGTTTGTTGAAGTTGGGAACATTAGAAAAATAACTAATATTGTTTTTTGAGCACTAGATATCACCAAAATAATATTGAAATTATATTTGAGAAAAAACACACTAATTTTTGATATCTATATAATATTTTTATTTGCCTATCTACTTGCCTATCTTTTTTATCTGCAAATAAAAATATTATATAGATATCAAAAATTAGTGTGTTTTTTCTCAAATATAATTTCAATATTATTAGAAAAATAAATATTGTATGACAAATGACAAATTTAAAATAATTTGTCATACAATACTTTTATACATTATCATAATTGTCATATATTATTATAATTTGTCATTCAATATGTTTATTATTATATATTATTCATAAATTTATGCTATCAAACGAATCATATATTGACATTATAATGACCGCAATAAACAGTTCAATATTTTACCGCGAAATGTAAAGTTTAAATTTTTCTACGAGTCGTGGATAATTTATTAATAGTTGAATGAGATTTGCAAACACATGAGATTATGATTATTTTATGTTACGTATATTTAATGGCTTCTTATAAATAAAAATAAACTAACTCTTCCAACTTAGTATTAGTAAATTTTCGATAATTTACATGAGTATATTTTTTTTTTAAAAATAAGAAGTGTTGTGTTATAGGGTTTACAATATGTGTCACAACAACACATAATTACCTTTTAAGACGTAGGTCCCACAACAACTTGCGCTCTAAGGTGTTAATGGACGCTGTTTTTAAACCTCAGCGGACTTAAACCACTTGAGACTATGGATTCCGGCACACTATTCCATTTGTATGCAGTTCGGACAAAGAAGTCTTTCTGCGATCTGCCAGTGTGACAACGCGGTATCTCGACCGTTTGACTGGTTGCGCTAGCCGATTGCCGAGTTAAACGGGGGTAAGAATAAATTTGAGGCATGATGCTGCTGATTTCATCTGAGCACTGTTGATGAAGATATTTGTAAAAAACAACAAGGTCAGCAATAGTGCGACGATGTTGTAGGGAATCGAGTTTTGATGTCAAATCTCAATCACCCACAATTCGTATAACCCGCTTTTGAACAGAGTTCAAGAGGCCCAAGATGGAAACAGAAGCAGTACAGTACAGACGAATTCCGTACAGTGTAGCATGGTACACTATTCGAATTTAAAACATTTCTACATATACAAATGGAGAAAAATTAAAGAAAAAATTAAAGAACCAGGTGCACTATACGGAATTTCCCGAATAATGTTACTGGAATATTATTGGGATAAACGGTTATTAAAAAAATAAAACTAAATCATTCTTTTATAACCAAATCATTTTTTTTGAATAAGTCATTTACAAAAAAACAAAAGATTTAAAAATTTTCAAAATTTCACATAGTTGATTCAAAGTTCAAACATCAAACATAAAAAACTAAATTCAGTTGGGTAAACTCATAAAACAAATATGACTAGCTACCACTATTTTAATCTGAATCAACTTTGCGGTCCTTTGAAGTCTCTTCAATACATATCGAGCTCCCCTGACTCAACTTGTATCTATTTTATTTACTAGAAAAAAGGACCGACATGAACAAAATACTAGCGTTTTCGATTCTCCAAAAAATGTGACTTTTTTCAGGTCACATTTTTTTGTTTCGAAAAATTTGCGTTTTCTTTTCTCGATTTGGGTGCAAGTTTCAAACTTTCCGACTTCCGAGGGCAATTATTTTGCATTTTTAGACTTTTTCTCAAGGAACGATGCAAAAATGTTGTCTTGTTGTATAATATTGTTAATATATTATAAGAAATAAGAAAAAACATATTTTTAATGATGTAATTTTCTTAAATAAAAGCATTTAAATAGGTTAAAAATAATAATATACAATAAAAAATTGAATTCCTCTATTTTGTTAAACAAATTTGACAGATTTAAAAAATGTGACTTTTTTCTGTTCGATTCTCAAGACGTATTTTAAGGGAAAATTGTAAAAATAAAAGCAAATTTTCGGAACTCAATTTTTTTTTATTTAGAAACTTTCGATTTCGCCTAAGTATATTTCTTGTTCTATCTCTTATAATATATGATCTATCATTAAAGGCTCTTTCAACTTTTACGGGCTCCCAATGTTTACCTTTTCTTATCATTACATTTTCCTCTTCTGAGAATTTGACTATGGTCTTGGCAGTGCGATCATAATAGTATTTTTATTTGAAATTTTCTTATAAGTTCTAAATAGAAATTTAGGACGATATAGAAATAATTCGCCCATAAGGTCAAGAAAACCCTAGCGCTGGAAATGAAGAATTTCGGTACTCTTTCTGGACTAGATCTTTCTCTCATCTTTCTTTTTCTTATAAATATTTGTGCTAATCGAGACCGCTTTCTCGACCAGATATTTGACTGAGGATAACGAGGATTCCTGTTTATTAAATTAAAATTCTATTCCTGTGCAAAACTTTTAAGCATATTAAACAGAACATTATCGCATTTCTGAATAAAATTTTAAATGTCTTGTGACATATTTTTCCAATAAAACACACTGAAAAAAACATGTCCTATTTCCAATAGAAATGCAGTTGTCTCAACCTTACTGTGCGTGCGGTCAGATATGCCGAATCGAACTACGAAATTGCTTCAACAGTACAATTATAAACCGATGTAGTTCAGACAATCACACGAAATATTTGTTTGAAAATAAAATATAATTCAATTAATCTTAAATACTTAAATTTTAAAATGAAAGCTTCATGATATAAGGCCAAAGAAAGTTTTTTCCAGGGAAATAGTTATTAATTTTATTTAACTACTGTTATATTGGATATAACACTTTATATTTTAAATAAACCTCATTCTGTCGTTAGGAAAATGTTATCGTGTAGTTGTCCCAATCACGGTGAAATTGTTGGCAAATAATTTTTCTTTGCCTGAATAATAAACTGCCAACTTCGAGATGAGGTTGTCATTACTTCAGTTTTTAGTCGGTGCATGGAACTAGTACGTCTTTTTGATTTATCAATTCCTATATGGGATATATGAATCAATCAATTAAATCATGCTAACTCTTAGTGTTTTTAAAATAATTAATTTGTGGTTGTAAAAAAGTAAATTATTTTCTAAAAATGTTGATTTTTAATTTTATGATAATTTCTTAATTCTAAAAAAATTTGTTGGTAACTGGGCCAACCATTAGCAATATAATATTTAACTTTATTTGATGTTTTATTGTTGTTCATGTTCATTTTGTACATAAAACAATAACTTAATTGATTTTCATTGTTCATTGGAACATAATTCGTTAAATTGTGTATGCGTAATTCCATTTCAGGGTAATTGGGTGGTGAAATATATAAAAATCTGTATCTGTATTTAAGTGTATCTGCAATTACAAGATTTCTTCCAGGAACATGAACTAAATTCAATTTGTATTTCAATATTTTTAAAATCATTCTCTGTAACCTGCATAAAATCTTGTTTAAATCGTTTTTGATAATCAATTGGACCTCTACCTCTCGTCCATATATAAATTCATTAAACAGTAGCCTTAATCTTAAGAATTGAATCACAAGAAATAATATTTTGATGTTATCGACTTCTTTTTAATGGTTTCCATGACCACTCAGTTTTTAAGCTTGAAAGATTTCTCAAATTTGGTGTTGTTTGTGTCAAATTTGGTATAAACTTGCACAGATATTTGAAAATTATATAATTTTCTTGTGTGAACTACTTGAAGTGATTGCAATAATACAGAGTAAAACAACGTCTTTTTACACTTCAAAAACTTTTTATTGTAACACCAAATATTTTCTGTCTCTAAGAGACCTTCTTCTTGGGTTAATTGTTTTCTAAACAGTTTAGAAAACAATTAACCCAAGAAGAAGGTCTCTTATGTGGTTTTCTTTTGACTTTTCTAAATCAATTTATAAATTCGGGTCTGAAAAGAACAAAAAACAAAATTTGATGTGAAATATGTTTGTATTAGTGATATTTAAATGGCGGTTGTCTACTTTTAAATTTGAAAAATTTCGTATAATAGCATATTCTGCAATTGCGTATTGAAATATTTATAAAAAATTCAATTAATTTGTACATAAAATAATTTTGTTTTATTCATTCATATTTGTTTTCAATTTAAATTACTTCATTTTAGATAAAAGCGTCTAGTTTTTTTCTATGATGCATCTTTTTTCATCCGCCCAATGAAATATAATATTTTAATTCTAATAAATCCATTTAAGAGTTTTTTTTTATTTATTAGGAGTTATTTTATTAAATGTTAGTTACATTATTGTATATATATAATATAAAACACAATAATTAATTCTTCAAAATTAAACAATTCATAGTTATATAAAAATTGTCTTCAACAAAACGTTTATTTTTTAAATTTTCTTTGTTGATATTAGTAATGTCAAAAAAATTTACGAAAAAATGCACATTTTTTTTTTTGATGTAAATCGGAAAAAAAATTGATGTTTTTGGGTGAAAAGAACAAAATTTTTGATTTACATCAATTTTTTTTGATGGATTTGGGTGAAAAGAATTCGACATTAGAGACAGAAAATATTTGGTGTTACAATAAAAAGTTTTTGTAGTGTAAAAAGACGTTGTTTTACTCTGTATTATTAAAGATATTTGGTCATTTCTAAGACTCTATAAATATCGTTTTTATTTTGTGGACGGGGCATATTTAAAATGGCGGTAATATGTTTTTTATCAGGTTTCACGCTGTTCGCACATTTTCCTTGACCCATAAACTTTACCTCTTTGCATTTGTTTTAGATTATCTGTAATAAATTTAAAGATGAACATCTTTGTTCTTTCAATAACTTTTCCAAAAGCTACATCATGTTCTCTTTCGTCACATCCAGAAATAATAAGATCATTGGTATACACTTTAACATTTAGTAAATCACAAAATACCTCAACATTTTTCCTTTGGAATATTTCTGGTGCAGAAGAGATCCCAAATGGTAAAACATTAAATTTATACTTGCCAAATGAACTGGAAAAAGTACAAAATATAGAGCTCTCTTGATCAATAGAAATCTACCAAAATCCATTCTTAAGATTGACAACTGGAAGAATTGTGTTTTTACAAAGTCTTTTATAGTATCTTCTGTTCTTATCACCGCCAATACACGAGGTTAAAGCATGAAAGAACTATTCTCTAACAAATTTCCTGTAGTACCCTGCAAGACCAATAGACGTTATATCTTTAACAGACTTTCGTATTGAATATTTTATTTATTTATTAATTATTTATTATTGAAGAAGTTTTTATTATTGAATAATATATTATTGAAGAAAGTTTGGTCGGGTTGAGTTTTAAACCTTAATCTGTGATAAGATTATAACTTGCTAGGTTGTGACCAAAGACCTTTATTTCGTCAAGATACGCGACTCACTTTGTATCCCAATTAAAAAACCATGCAAAAGCCATTGAAAAGTGGTTGCAGTGTTTTCAAAGTCAAACGGCATTCGAAGATACTCAAAATAACCATAATTTGTACTAAAGGTCGTTTTGCATTGATCTATACAGTTGACATCTGCTTGGTAATAGCTGGACTTTAAATCGTGTGTCCAAGGTTTTTTAGCATTTCGAAGCTGACCAACGATTTCTGAAATATTTGATATTGGAAATCCTTCTCCTACAATCACATGATATAGTTTTTTAAAACCTACTACCATGCACCATCTTCTTTCATTACGACTAAATTTTTTGGAAACCTGAGGAATGAAGGAGAATAAAACTGAGGAATGAAGGACTTTTGTTTTTTTAAATAATGTTTTGTTTTAACAGATCTATTACTTGTTCATGCACATCACATTTCAGTGATGCTAATAGCCGATACCTTTCGGTGTTGATTTATCTTAGTACTGGATGCTAGCGAAATGTTATGTGCACGAAGGTAAAGAAAATGTTTTTTGCTACAATCAATTGAATTTTTAGTACCTATTAGTGTTTATGTGTTTTGTGCTTTTATTTGTTTTAGAAAGATTTGGCGTAGAACAACGATTTGATATTTTCCAATGCATGTTTCTAGAGTATGGTTTTCTTTCTTGTTATGAAATTTTCCTCATAATCAAACCGTTTAAAACTGTTTTTATTTAAAAATATTTTTCATTGTCTTTTATAGTCTAACAAATCATAATTTTAAAATATATACAAACAACGAAAAAAAATACGTTCAATTATATTTACTTTATTGACACTTATATTTATTTACAATTACATATTAATTACAACACGCTTCCTTAATAATCTATTAAACTCTTTCGTCTAGACTCATATTATTGTTATTTTGAAAATTGATTTGACTATCACTAATAATATCTAACTGATTATCTTTTAATTTGCTTTCAATTAATTCATCCCGACTCAAATGTGCCACAATACCTGCACCTAAAGCATCACCAAGAACATTCACAACAGTTCTAAAACGATCTAATAACCAATCTACTGCAATTATAAGTGAAACATCTTCAGCAGGTAAACCAACAGTATCTAAAACCATTACCATTGTAACAAGACCAGCTTGTGGAATTCCAGCTGCACCAATACTAGCTGCTGTTGCTGTTATACTAGTAAAATAACTATGTTTAACCCTATTGTCTATATATATACATAATTTTTAACATACCTTATTGCAACAATATGCCCAAATGTAAGTGTAACTCCTCGAATTTGTGCAATAAAAATTGCCGCAACAGCTTCGTACAAAGCTGTTCCATCCATATTTATCGTAGCACCAATTGGTAGTACGAATCGAGATACCCTTTGGTCAATATTATTATTCGCTTCTAGACACTGTATTGTAACAGGTAATGTTGCTGATGATGATGATGTACCAAACGCAGTGGCAATCGCTTGTCCCATATTCATTAAAAATTTATATGGATTTTTTCGTGTAAATAGGAAATAAATTATCGGTAAAATAACAAAACCGTGAAATAATACACCAAATGCAACGGTCAAAAAGTATAATCCAAGTTTTCCAACAACCGCTCCAATATCTTCCATTTCCATAATTTTAGCGCTTATCAAAAATAAAATTCCAACTGGTGATAACCATATAATCCAACCGGTTATCTGCATCATTATATGACTTAATTGATTGAAAAATACTATTATGTATCTGGCTTCTTCCCCTGATTTGCTAAGTGCAATACCGAAAACACATGATGCTACAACAATGCCTAATATATTCATACCTCGCACATATTCTTCAGATATATCCCATTTTAGTATGTCGGCTGTAAAGGAAATAAAAATAACGATTTTAGTTATTAAATTTTTTTTGTAGCATTCATGCTCCTTGTAGGAGTGTTGCCAAGCTAATCAGTTTTGAATATTCACCACGTTCACTTGCAACAGCGTCATAACTGCGTCATAAACTGATTGGCAACTCAACTCTTACTAATGAGCTTGATTCCTTGCAGCACAAAAGAAATGTTGTTGATCTAAAAGTTTTCTTTAAATATGTTGGGTGAAAAAACTTCCAATGAGATCAAATCATTTTTAATTGAACTAGCAAACCTATCGCGTAACACCAGAGCCAATGTTGTAGCCCATATTTTTACGGTTCATATAAAAAGGTGCAGAGCTGTTGCTTTTCAGCGTGATTTTTTGAACAGGTTTTCTTATCTTTGCAATGCCTTACCTTCATGTGTTTTCCCTGATAGCTTTAATCCTCAAAATTTCAAAGTAAGCGTACATAAATTTCATAAAGAAACTGGATAAATATTCAAACTTAATCCTAATCGCTAGTTGGGCATGGTATCTTCAGATATTCAGAGACGTTAATTTATAATTTATTATAACTAATGCTAAACATGCCTAACTTTGAATAAAAAAAAAGTGCGATTTGTCATTTTGTGTAAGGGTCCACGATTGTGACCCATACATCACCACCGGTCTATTCAATGTCTTGTATAACTTGAGTTTGGTTTTAGTTGACACATACGTTGATCCAAGAAATTCAAGGTTTAATTGAGTAGAAACTTCGATTACCTGCAGCGGTTTGAGGTTTTATACCTGTAAGCAATAAGCATGCTGTTGTTAAAGTCAAGCATTGATCCCAAATTTTTAAAAGATTAAACTCCCTCAGTTCGTTCATCGCCGCGAATATCAAATCTTGTTTCTCAACCTCTCTTGAAGAATTCATATGTTTGGGTTTATCGTAATGAATTTATAGACCAATTTGTTTAGCTCCACTTCTCAAGCGGTTTGAAAGTCTCTCTCAAAACAATTTCACTTCGGCCGAAGACGACAAAATCATCAGCGTAAACGATCAGCGGTACACAGTTTATTGACAAGATATTTTTAATTCATGATTTTATTTGAATTTATGTTTTTTTACACACGAAAGACAATGTTAATGTATATTAAACTGGCTTAGAATTTTTAAGTCACTAGATTTTGATTTTTTTTTTTGATTAAGTTTTGAATTATTAGGGATTTTTTGTGAGCACTTAAACTCAAGTTATTAAAGAAATCATTTAATTTTTTCAATTCGAAAGTAAATTTTGGCTTTTTCTCAGAGAAAAACTCCATTTTCTCTTATTGGTATATCGGTTGGGCTTTGAATCCGTATAACTGCATCAGTGTTATGATTCGAATCCTTTGACAGAAACGCTATTCAACTATTCCACCGAGGCGATGATATTTCAAAGTTGAAATTTCATTATTATTTTTCTACTTCCTGCGGCATGCTTTCAGTCCTCCAGACAGAGGTGTAGCTAGGGGGAGGGGGGGGTTGTCCCCCGGGTGTCACCCGTTTTGGGGTGACACCCGACCGTAAAAAAACTTAAACAAACCATCACAATGGTTTTCAACGTTCCAATCGTTTTCAACGATAAATCACTTAGAACCCATTTTAGCCAGGTTATCCATTTAATTTTGATTTATAAATTGTGATAACTTATAATGTGTCCTATAAATGTGTCCTATTGGTTCAAAAAGGATCTATTCTACTTTTTAAAATTTTTGAGTTATTACGTAAAATAAAATTTCAACAATATGTGTGTATTTATTTTTTTTTAATCGAATCAACATGTTGAGCATTGAATACCATCACCACAATTACTCAGGTTTGTCATTTTTCTAGGATAACGACACCCAATCCTTTTCCATTAACGTTTGGCCCCAAAAATCTTTTAGAGAATTAGTCTGTCAGACTTCTAGGAGTTGAGATTGAAAATAATATGAAATGGAATTCTCATATTTTTAATCTGGCTAAGAATGCTGTTCAAAAGTTAGGTTTTTTGGGGCGATGTCGTAAGTTTTTCGATAGCGAACAACTTCTTTTAGTTTATAAATCTTTTATACGTCCCTGCATGGAATACTGTTCTCACATATGGGGTGGAGCTTACTGGAGTAGTCTCAACTGCCTTGATTCTGTACAGCGTAGAGCTATTAAACTCATTGATAACCCAAGTCTTACTAACGGTCTTGATTCCTTGCAGCACAGAAGAAATGTTGCTGATTTGACTATATTTTATAAATATATTATGGATGAACGAGCTTCTGAAGAGATCAAATCGATTTTACCTAAATCAGCAAACCTTTCGCGTCACACCAGAGCAAACGTAGCAGCGCATCCCTTTACAGTTCAAATAATTAGGTGTAGAACTGTAGCTTTCCAGCGTGACTTTTTCAACAGAGTCTCTCATCTTTGGAATGCCTTACCTTCCTGGGTTTTCCCTGATGAATTTAATCCTCAAGGCTTTAAAGTTAACGTTCATAAATTTCTCAGAGAATCCTAATTTGCATTCCATTCTTATCCCTAGTTGGCATGGTATCTTCGGATATTCAGAGACGTTAATTTATAATTTATTATAATTAACACTAAACATGCCTAACTTTGAATAAAAAAAAAAAAAAAAAAAATAGCTTTGAATATTCCTATAGATACCATATTAACCGTTTTCTTTTACGGTACATTGTTTAGTATGTCTAGTATGAATGATTCTTTAACGGCCAGGTCTGAAAACACATATGCTGAATAATGTATAGGAAAAGTGGTATCCGTCGATAATGTGGCACCGTGTGTCGATAGGGTGGCACCCTTGAGTTCTGTTCTATTCCAATTATGTCTCTATTTCAAAATTATTTCTAAAATATCAGCTTAAACTTACTACCTAATATGTTTTACATTTCAAACAAATTAATTGCAAACACCTAAGGAAACTAATAAACAATCAAATCACCATGTTTGTAAATAATCTCAAATTAATTTTTTTTCCTTTATCTTGAAACTCGTAAATTGGAATGGATCGTTTTCGAATGGACACATAAATAAATACTGTGGAATAAAATGGTAGTTATGCAATTACTATAGTTTTGCAAATTTTTATAGGTAGATACATACTCATCCTGTTTGTTTTCAGTTTTATAATATTAATGATAAAATTTAATAAGACAAAAATATTTAATAACATTGCAATATTGCAATAAAGAAATCATTTGTCAAATCCATAAGTGTATTGCTTTGGCAAAATAAAAAAAAATTGAATTTATGTTAATCAAATCCATTTTTTAATTGTGATACATAAGAAGATATGGGACTAATTGTACAAAATCTGGGATTAATTTCCATTTAAGTCAATTATATGATGGATATGATTCCGGATCTTGGACATCTGTCCAATATTAAATTCGTCAAAGGATGGATTGTACACATTGTACAAAACCTGGGCATCATTGGATTTTTGTCCGTTGTCTGGAGTAAAACGTACCTCTAATAATTTCGAATTGTAAATGGATTTTTTCTGCGATATTCGTCTTACTGATTGTAAATGGTAACATTTTGAACATTTTACATAGAAGGTTTTATAAGATATATTTCTTTTACGTTCTTGACTATATTATAAGAAGAGTATATTAGTAGAAAAAACGAAATTTCTAAACGAATTTTAGGTTTTTGGGCATATTATCATTATTGAGGTTGAATACTGACTTTAGTTTTTTCAATTCGTTTTCATTGTAAGCAGTGTTGCAAAACGTTACTCGTAACGTAACGCAAAAACGAAATAACGAAATGAAAAAGCGTTATGAGTAATAATTACGTTCATAACGTTTTAAAAATTAAACTACGTTACAATAACGTAAAACGTAACGATAACTCAATATTTTATTTCGTTTTTCGGGTGACTTTTTTTATAATTATGTATATGAAAACAACTCTTTATCAATTTTTGCTGACGCTTAAACTACAGATTTTGGTAGTTCTAATGCCCGATTTATAGTCGGTAACTTTAACTTAACGTTAACTTTAACTTAACCGTAACTTAAGACATATAAAAATTTTGATTTATAGTCGGTGAGAAATTACGTATTCATTGACGTTTGATCTGATATTAATTATGGTTTTGTAATCAATGTTACAAATCAATCAATTCTTTAAAAGTAGTAAACTGATTTTAAAATCAAAATTTAAAATAATAAAATTCGAAACATATGTACATTTGATACAAAATTTAAAAATAAAAAAATTTATTTTCATATTAATTTTCTGCTAATATTTGGCTTTAAAGTCGCTCTTTTTATATCCTTTACATTTTTTAAAAAAAAAAATTTTATTTTTATGGACACTTGCAATTAAATATTACTTTTCTTCAGTTTTTATACCAAACGTCAAAAATCCTTAACAAAATGTTTAAGATAGAATGAAATGAACTTTACGTTAAGTTAACGTTAAGTTTGCGTTAACGACTATAAATGCTCTAGTGCATTTTCATACATTTGTACTATACGTTAAGTTTAAGTTACCGACTATAAATCGGGCATAAAATGTTGTACAATTTTAAGTTTATTTTAAATAATTTCAAGTCTGTAGTAGCCGTTTTGCATCACAGGTATTTTGAATAATTTTAAGAAAGAATATTTTTATGCTGGCCGAGAAATCAATCTGAAGATCTATTAAAAGTAACTCTAATAGTTATAAACAAACTATCAGATTTGTGAAAACTCCTGATAAGATTGCTTAGTTTTGGTAAAAATTAATTATTTTTAATATGAAATGATTTCAAAATATTCGTCGGAGTGACGTGAATAATCCATTGTATAATTCTTTAATTTTAATTACGTCAGTTACATATCTACGCCCGTCGATGATCTCCACGAGATCAAAACTATAGTAGTGTGAATTGTAAAAAATATATAACAATAGTGAATAATAAAAGGTGTCGTTATTAAAATTAAAGAATTTGAAATGAGTCAAATTTTATAGTTACGTTATTTTAAAATTAAATTGTAATGTTTAAAACTAATCTGTTAAACATTACATTTAATTTTAAAATAACGTAATTATAACGTTATAACATAATAAAATATAATATTTTTCTGTTTCATAACGAAATAACGTACCGAAAAAATAAATATACTGTTATAAAAACGAAACGCATAACGTTACGATTTTTTTTTTCGTTTTGCAACACTGATTGTAAGTTAAAATTACATAATGCCAATTTTCACGAACTTTACATTTATGTATTTTAATTTTATTGAAAAACGGTTTCGCAATTTTTAGAATAACCCAATTTTAAAAAGCGGAAAACTTTGGAAACGAGGTTCATAAAACGATAGGAGACGCAGTCTTGCTATTAATAGATAATGAAAAACAGAAGTGGAAACATCTTTTATCCAGATTATTGCATATAACTTTGTTTTTATCTAAGGAAAACCTAGCATTTCGTGGATATGATGAAGGAAAAAGCCTTTAAATAAAGGCAATTTCTTAGAACTAATCAAACTACTGTCAAAGTATAATGTAGTATTAAAAGAACACATCTTGAATTAAATATTAAAAAAAATATAAATATTTTGGAATTATGTTTGATAGCACACCTGAAATTTCACATATTGATCAAATGTCAGAAGTGATTCGTTATGTGAAAATTGATGATAGAAAAGTGGAAATCAAAGAAGTATTCCTTGGACTTTTTCCTTTACATGAAAAAAAAGCCGCTGCGTTAAGCGATGAAATTCTTAAAAATCTTAAAAATGACGGTTTAGATGTTATGAATGAATTGTCTTTCCCAAGGTTATGATAATGCAGCTGTTATGAGTGGTATACATGAAGGAGTGCAAGCTATTATTAAAGCAAAAAACAACAAAGCAATATTTGTTGGTGTATAGATCTTTCAATTAGTTTACGTGACCGACACTCATTTGCACAAAATGTAGCTTTTTTAACATTTTTCGGAACAGTGGAATTTTTACATTTGTTCTGCTTCGACTAGCTGCTGGGAAGTGCTTGTTAAACACAGCAAAGCAACTTTTAAAAGACTCTCAACAACGCGTTGGGATGCTCATTATGCTTCAGTTAAAGTATTGGATGAACATTTTAATGGGATTGTGGCTGCAATTGAGAAATTAAGTGATCAACAAGAAAATGTAGACACTAGAGGCACTGCACAGAACCTTATGCGTGGTGATTGTGTATATGATTTTACATTTCTTTGCTATCTTTTGTTTTGGAATGATGTTTTAAGGCGAATAAATTATGATTGGATTGTATTGCAAAGCACAAGCTTGAATATTGATCAATTAGTTATAAAAAGTCTTTATATTGAAACCTAGTCATATTGTAGAAGATGCAATAGATTTTGCTGTGAAAAAATCGGAGCACTACGACGGTTTAATGTTGAACTCCAAACAAGATTAAAGTCAGTCCAAGATGTAGCTTCATTGTTTGAGGTTGTGCTGACAACAACTGGGGTTTTGGCGAACAGTGAAGAGTTGGAGGTATCTGACTCAAAATTTACCGTTTTTTATGAGGAGGTATCAGAAACAGAACTCGTCATAGAGATACTGAGGTTGAGAAGGCATTTAAAAGCGGCCAATGTAACAGTTTCTAACTGGGTGGGCCTATAGACTTTTTGAAATTGATCGTGGAATGGGATTTTACAGAACCTCTTCCGAATCTTATGGTCGCACTAAAGTTATTTATGACTATTTGCGTATCAGTGGCTTCGAGTGAGAGGAGTGACAGCAAATTAAAATTAATTAAAAATTACATGCTGGCAACAATGACCCAAACGAGGCTTAACAATCTTGGCATATTAACAATAGAACATGAGGCAACACAAAATACAAATTTTGAAGATGTGATTTCTAAGTTTGCAGCTGTTAAAGCTAGAAAGAAGAGATTTAAATAAGGTGACTAGACGTCCCGCTTTTGGCGGGACAGTCCGATTTTAAACAATTTGTTCCGCGTCCCGCTTCATTTTAAAAATGTCCCGATTTAAAAAAAAACAGAATTTCGTTATTTAAATGAAAAAAGAATTTCGTTACTCAAAATTAAATTTAGGCAATTTATTTATGCTAAATAAAACATTTTCTCTAGTTTAAATATATATAAATAAATTCGAATTATATGACAATCAATATCAATATTGTAGTAAACACTAAACATAATTAATCAATTATTAAATTTAATAATTAAAAGTAATATTATTTTTCAAACAACTTTTATTAAAAATATAAATTTCAGACGCGTTTCATAAATAAACATAAATTGAGTTCCACTTTGTCTTCATTAAAATCGTAATTAAGATTATATCATATAAACTTATTCGTACATTTTAATTATTTATATAAAATTTAAAAAATAAAATAATCCGTCAAAGTTTAGTTGTTTTAACTTGAGTTTTACGTTCATACGAAAAGTTTTTAATTTTATTGATTTGTAAATTTTTTTATTTTTGATCTACGGGAGTGACCAGCCCAGCGTACTCCAGTACAAGATAACAAATCATTAGTTCAAGATAACAAATCTTCCTCGACCGAAATTTTCGAGCAGAAACTCTACTTGAGACATTAAATACCATTTAATGTGTGAAAAATAATTTAACAAATTCTCGTGGAATATTTCATGACCTTTTCAACAACAATAGTAACCTCCTAAAAAAATTTATGCAAAAAAGAAATATTCCGAAGAATGATATAATGCTATACATAATTTTTTTTATTTATTATATTTGTACGTTGCACTTTTCTTGTATTTAAAAAAAATATATTAGAATATTGGGGATTTTTTGAGATCAATTTGACTCAAGTAAGTAAAGAAGTAATTAAAATGTTTTCAATTCAAAGGTATTTTCGTGCTTCGGATAAATTCGAACCTTCCTTCCCAGTGCCTGGTTCGAATCCTTAGGCTTTTCATTCTTGGGGTGACACCACAATATCCGCCCCGGATGCCACCCATGCTAGCTACGCCACTGCCTCCAGATTATTTGAACAAACTCAAACAATCTTAAAAACCATTTGCAATCATTTTGGATGTTATATGTGGTATCGGTGCATTATAACACTTTCATTTTGACAGCGCAGCATCGAATTCTCTTTTGTTGGTTCGTCTACATGTACCTTTGACGCACGAATAACAAATAATTGTTTGTCACTTATGTTAAGAAGATTCTCAAAATAAGCGGCCGAAGTATCTAAAATATTTTTAAGATGTACTTGTAGCTGCCCATCTTCGTTTTGGATAGCAAATAATACATAGTTAAGGTTTCGACCTGTTGATGGAAGTTACGCGATGGATGTTTCTTATTGAATCTTTCAATCTCCTCAAACTTTATCTTTTACCAATCTTTTTTCATTCGTCTACATACAGATGTGTAACGGCTTGTCTGAAAAGTTTATAGTTCTCCTTCGTGGATCTGGCGACATTTCAGATAGCAATCCCATTGAATAGCGTAAGGACGCGTGGTTTTCTGGTTATCAAGTATTTCCTCAGCAGCCCTTTAAACAGCATTTTGAGTAAATATCATGAGTTTTCGACAGCAGCATTTTTGAGTAATGTGATTAGATGTTAAAACGTTTCCGTTGGTTGAATTTTGTAATGCCAAGATTTGTAAAGTGCAACCTTATCTTAACACATCTTCTAATGTATATCGACCTTTAACGGATTGCACATTTTGATTTCGAGTGTTTCCATTCGGTGATACTCAAATTTGCTTATGAATCGATCGATGCAGAAAGAAAGTACATGGCAATTCAAATTATTTGATAATGCACTGAGTGTGCATTATCAAATCGTAAGCGCACAATTTTTCTTCATGATCATTCGAATTTAAATGCAGGGTGTTGGAGTTCACCACATTTTTGTAAGGAATATTTCTACCAACTTGCCCGTTAAAATCACCCAATTAATGCCCATTAAAGTCTCCAAAATGAAGTCGCGTGTTTGTTTCATGGTCTCTTATAGTGTTGTGTAGTTGGTATATTTTTTGCCTACGGTCTAACCTTCAGTGGGTGCATGCATGGCAGTGAAAAAAATATTTTTGTATGTGCTACCGTGTAACCGTTGATATAGCAGATCCCCTCATTGTGTCATATCCACATAACCTTTCATATAATAACAAATTCAACAAAAATGATGTTAAGTCCAATTACTGTTAAATTCGAGGTTGCAACTAAATTTATGTTTCAATTTTAAATTCAATTCATCGAATAATTACTATTTCGTTATAAAAAATTATTATGATTTATGTTTTTATTTAGCTCCAACCTTGACGTTTTGTTTTTATGTCAATATTTCTAGCCAAATAATCGATGAAATTGCCAAAGTAAGTCAAAAATGATTACTTTCTATTTGTCAGTACAAAATAACTCTAAGTTTATTTTTGAATTTTATTTTACATGTTGTGAGTCGTAAAAAATCTTGACTATTATCGAAAGACTGTTTTACCTGTTAGTCAAAATAATATCTTTTAATCCCACCACCAATCAAATAATTTAGAAAAATACTTACATTGCTTTGGATCATCAGCTGGTGCTTTTAGAACAGTTTGTGTTTGTTCAACACAAGCTTGAATCATATTTGGTGGAAACATATTCCTAAGCAAATCTAATAAGGTATCTGTTGTCGTTACATTACGGAATTCTGTTTTCTCTGCTGTTGTATCAGCTGTTTGCATAACACCTGGTTTTATAGCAAGTACAAGTATTATACCGAGTATAACAGCCATTATTGTTGTAATTAAATAGTAGCATATTGCACGACCACCGATTTTACTTGATAATGATAAATCTAGTGATCCGATTGCTGATACTAATGAAGATATAATTAATGGCAATATTAATCCTTTTAAAATTCTTAAAAATAGATCACCGACAAAATTTAAATAGATTACTTCACGTTTTGTCCATTTTTCTGTGCTTGTTTCTCGCAATATTATACCAAGTACAATTCCACATAATACACCGGCAACTGTCAATACTGTTAACAAGTTTGTCTTTAAACATGATTTGATTTTTTTACTCATTGTTGTTTAACATTAGGTGACAAAAGTCTTAAAGAAAATTTCTTTTGTACTGCAAATAAGGAAAAAATATTACTAAATATTAAATTTAATAGTAATATTAAATTTAATTTTACTTTTATAGAGTTGTTAGTTATAGTTGGGCTAGGGTTGCCACGTGTTCTACTTTCGGTAGGACAGTCCTCCTTTGGAGCAAGAATGTCATACGTCCTCCTTTACTATAAAAATGTCCTACTTTAGGGAAACTGTAATACAATATCTTACACTGAAAAAAATAGATTTGTTTTCCAACCTTTTTCTCTCAAAAAATGCGATAACAAAATAAGTAATCGTGATTGCTCCTTTACTTATATTAAATTTGTAACCGATTATTTAATTTTATGTCGAAAGGCTAGTAACAATTAAGCAAACAATTTACATCGCTGTGACATATGTGAATATCTATGCTTTATTGCACGATTTATTCAGGTGGTAAACCACCATTGTTTAAATAATTTTGAATTAAATCCACCGTTAAACCTCTGTTTTTTTTAAATAACTTTTGTTACAAATTAGATGTTCTTAGTATTATTAATAAAATAAAATGACTGAACTGAATTTTGTTATAAAGTAAAACATTTGGCTACAGAAAGCTAACGATTTTGAACGAAAATGTAAATATACAAAACAGAACTATTTAGGAGTAACTGGGCTACAACATAAGTTTATTGATTTTAATGAAAGTGTCAATGAATCAGCAGATGATATGTTTAGCTGTGTTTCTGAGTCCTTAAAAACATTGAATTTAAGTTTTTCGAATGTTACCGCATTGGAGGCTGATAACATAAATGCGAATATTCATTATAAATAAATCAATTAGCATTACAGAAATTACTGAAACCTAATTTAAAAAAAAATTTATTTTATAACCGAAAAATGAAGTTGCACAAATCCAACGAGTTTTTTAGTTTTAAGACCATAGGGGTAGTGTGTCCTACTTTGAAACTTTTAAAACGTGGCAACCGTTATTTTGAAAACTAACATTTTTTGTCGATTTTTAAATTTTTGATGATAAATTTTTGAAAGAAAAAAAGGAATTTCTGGTTTTATTGTTTGAGTACTCTGAATCGGAGTTATGCGCGGTTGAATTTTTGAGGCTTCTTCGTTTATAGCGGCCACAAATTTCATGTGATTTACGTATATTTTTGCAAGTAAAAAAATAAATATAACAAATTGGTTTCCTTCCTTTTTGATTTTACATTAAAAAACTATTTTTCAAAATTCAAAACAAATATACATATTTTTATTTTATTTTAAATATATATTTTAATCTAACTTCTAAAAAAACTCAGTTGCCATACAGATGCCATACAGAGACTCAAGAATAAAAAATCTGCTGGTACCGATAATATATCAGCAGAATTACTCAAATCAGATGTAAACCCAACAGCAGAAGCTCTAACACCACTATTAGCGGATGTATGGAACAAAGGTAAAATACTAACCAAATGGAAAGAGGATTTAACCATAACAATTCCAAAGAAAGGTGATCTAAGAGAATGCAAAAATTAGAGAGGTATATCTCTGCTCAACACCACAATGAAAATGCTAGCGATGATCATTCTTCGAAGAATATCTCCATCAATTAATATGAAACTAAGAAATGAACAAGCCGGCTTTAGACCAGGAAGAAGCTGTACTGATCATATCCACACAATCCTTATCATTATAGAGCAATCAAACGAATGCAATTTACCACTGTATCTCCTCTTCGTGGACTTCGAACGCGCCTTCGACTCAATCAACAGAAGCGCGATATGGAAGACACTTTGTGAAATGGGCGTTCCGAAGAAAATAGTTGATCTAATCAAAGAAATGTATCGGGATGCTGGAAACAAAGTACAATACAAAGGACAGCAAAGTGATAAATACTACAACCACCGAGGAGTGAGACAAGGCTGTGTACTATCCCGCTACTATTCCTAATAGTACTAGATAGTATAAGTCCAAATGGAATCCAATGGAACACAACAAGACGGTTCAATGATCTAGACTACGCAGATGACATCTGTCTACTTACACACACACATACGGACATGCAGCAGAAAATACAGTAGCTATCAACCCTTGCACATGAAGTCGGTCTCAACATTAATATCAGAAAACCAAAGGCTATGAGATTGAACACCAAAACGATAACACCAGCTACCATCAACATTACACAAGTGGATGAAGTTGACAAATTTGTGTACCTTCGTTGTACTGTAGCAAAACAGGCGGGACTGAAGAAGATATCAGTCAGCGTATTAACAAAGCTAGAAATACGTTCAATATGCTTCAAAAGAGCTGGAATGCATCCGTCCTGTCAAGAAAGACAAAGCTACGAATGTTCAATGCATGTGTCAAGTCAGTACTGCAGTGTGGGTGTGAAATGTGGAAACATACAAGAAAGATCACAAATCAACTACAGGTGTTTGTGAACAAATGCCTGAGAAGACTGATCAAATGCTTCTGGCCGAACACCATCGGTAACCAGGAACTTCTACGGCAGACAGAGCAGTTAGACATTGAGACCGAGATAAAACAAAGGAAATGGAGATGGATAGGACATAGACTGAGAAAACCAGCCGAAGATATAACAAGGATGTCCCTAGAGTGGAATCTACAAGGTAAAAGGAGAGTTGGAAAACCACCGGTGGAAGAAAACGGTGCTAGCTGAAGCAAAACAACCCAAGTAGGTTTTGCCAGACATTGACATACGGCCAAGCGCTGGTCCATTAATGGTTAACAGTACTTGGCTATTGTTACTGGGCCAATACTAGAACCAATCATCGGCCGATCTATGGTTTACAGAAAATAGCCAGCATACTGTTACCTTTGAATGGCCAAGCACTGGCCCATGAATGGTAAATATTACTTGGCTATTGTTATTGGGCCAGTACTGTAGCCATGAATTTGCCAATCTGTCATTTTTTTAAAATTTCACTAGAGTATTATCCCTTTTAGAAATACATAGTTTGAAAAATTTCACATATAGTTTAGTTATTGCCGGTTGAAAGACTATGGTAATATAGAAAAGGTTGGTATATGTTTTAATTTATTTTCATTTCCATTTTATTTTAATTATTTTGTAAATAATTTATTTAAATTTATGTATAAAAAATATTATTTTATATTTTTTTTAATGGCGGAGTCAGGGCGAAGTTCGCCATTACTCAGCCATTCCTGCAACTGAACCAGTTGTATGGGGAGTTTTGAATTTATTCCGTCATTTTTATTTTATTTTAAATTAGTTTGTATTTAATTTATTTAAATTTACATATGATAATAATGTATATTTTCTTTAACGGCCCAGTCATGGTTGCCAGTATTTGGCCCAAGAATGGCAACCATTTATTGTCCGAAGTTATCATCCAGTAAAATTATGTTAATGGCCCAGTCGTGGTTGCCAGTACTCGCCCATTGCTGCATTACTGGCTGCCAGTAATGGACCATTACTGGACCAGTTGTACAGCCTTGTATGTGAAATTGGCAAGACGTGGGGTGAACTGAAAGCAATTGCCCCCAACAGAGTTAGATGGTCCAGTCTAGTAGACGCCCCATGGTCCTAAATGGGGATAAAGGAAAAAAACATCTCATGCTTATGTTAATGTTGAGATATTGAAAGTAAATCACAATCTTCGATCGTTGGAATCTCCCCAGGGTCGCAATCTCTGGACGTGGATAATTTTGTTTTTAAAGTTGGGAAAGATTTATGTTCTATCTAAGTGTGCAAAAGCTTTCAAATGTGAGCTTGGTCATTTTCATCTAGATCAAGGACAACAAAGTTTAGTAAATTTTTAAAACAGCTGATTTTTCAGGAACCCTAAACGCCAAGGTTGTCATCGGACAAAAAATGATAGGTTCAAATATTCAATATTTATCAATTTTATTTAAACATTATGATTCAAACGGACACATTATGATTCGATATGATTATGATTCGATACGATTATGATTCAAATGGAAGTTATAATATATATATGTATATATTTTTTTTTTGTTTTTCCGTCTCCGCTTATCATTTTGGCACCAAAATTTTTCCGAAATTCCGAGATGACGGACATTGCAATAGGTAGATTTTTATATGAAATCTACCTAACACATGTGAATTTTTCATATATTAAACTTTAAAAAATCGTGTAAAAAAATTCATATGGAATCTCTCACTTTTTATTTTTTAATTTCATAGCTCCATGTGTTTACTTTAAAATTTGTGAAAAACATGAAAAAAAGACGATTTTTGAGATATGAGCTTTGAAATAAACCAAGGTTTAACGCGCCTCCTACCAGAAAAGAGAAAAATTATTAATTTCCAACTTACAAATTTTGATTATTCAACCTTTTTTCTTTTTACTCGCAAAATGATACGTAAATCGCATGAAATTTATGGGATCTATTGCAAAACAATGACACATTAACAAAACATCGTGAAAAAGCCTCAAAAATTTAACCGCGCATAACTCCAATTCAATACGATACTCAAAAAATAAAAACAGATATTCCTTTTTTTCTTTCGTCAATACCAACAATATATCAAAATTTCAGATTTTTTAAAAATAGTCGATTTTTTTCGATGTACGTTTTCAAAATAATATCCCAGTTGTTAGTTTTGGTTGACTTTCTGAAACAGAATTTTATACATATTTTTGATCTACGGGTGTGACAACCCCGCGTACTCCAGTCCCTGCTTTTGGCATTCGAGTTAACGTGAGATATCACATACCACTGCCAATAGCAGTGAAATGTCGCTTGCGTGAAATGTGACATCTTAGGGGTGGTGGTGGATGAACTGTATTCAGTCAACGGTAGCACCCCAATTTTAGCTGTGGAATATTCGTTGATGGTGAGACGCTATTGCTTCCTCGAGGAAACGAACCTTCATATAACTATGTGTGGGCTCTAATCATCAAGAAAGACGGTGCTCACAGGATCAAGGAATATGCCACTAGTTGGGTTATGGGCAACTACATTTTCTCTATTCTATCATGAAACATTGTCCTATGTCATATTTTGTCAGTGATAGGATTTATTGTTTATTTATCCATTCTTTAACAAAAATGTAAAAAAACAAAAAAAGAAAGATTTACGTCCATCAACACCTTTGAACGTATGTTGTTGTGGGACCATGGTCTTAAAAGGTTTTTATGTGTTGTTGTGACACATATTGTAATTCCTACTACACAACACATTTTATTAAAAAAAAAAATAAGCCAAATTGTTTTGCTCCATGGAGAAATTTTGACTGGCTAGCTAGCTTCATCCAACGGTGCCGATTCGCTGCGTTTGTATTAACAAATCACATCACCATCCCATGGACAAAGCTTGTGGATCGTTCAATCCCTTTCCGGTCTACCTACTTGCAACTTTTTACTGTTCAAAACTTCCTATCAGTATTCTGGTAGTGCTGATCAAACTCATGTACCTCTACAGTATCCCACCTTTACGAACTTAACTCTTTACACAGCAAAACTGTCAGCTAAGATATGTCACACAGAGAAGTCTTATGTCCAATTCTGCCCAACACGGCACGGCAATGAACAGCTTATTTAAAGAGTTAAATACCCAAGAATGATCGAAGTATCTCGAAATCTCAAATAAAAGAAAACAAATTTTTTGTAACGCTCAACATCTTGAGAAAAAAGTGTACGGCAGGCTTGCATTTAACTAAACATAAACTATGCTATTTGTATGAAATTTACAACACTTTAAATGCATGCCAGATTTAACAAGAATTCTGAAAATTGTGTATCAAGATATTAATTAGAAATTTTAATCGTGCACTAATAAAAGTTTTAAATATTCTTGGAATTATAAATACTGTTTTAATAATCTATATAATCCATATCATCTAAAAAAAAACATTTATTTATAAAATTCCATAGCTGTCCAATGTCAATAGTAATATAGAGTTATTAATTACATCATCTGTAACTCACTTGTTGATTTTTTCTATTGTTTTTATTTCATCCACTGTCAAACACATTCTCAACGGTGAAAACAAAAATGAACTGAACAAAGATGAAATGATATACTAACTTTGATAAAAAACATATCATATCGTTTATTGTTTGATCACAGCTTTTGGTTCATAAATCACACTAATGAACTTTATCTTGTATTAACCACCTTACGTATTTAAGATAAAGTAGTTTCCATTAGAGAATTTAAACTCATACTAAAGTACCAAAATACTTATTCCTTATCAATTTTTTATGATATTTGAGATCAAATTTGTCAATAGACCAATTTTGAACAAACCAACAGATTTTTCATGACAAGTGTAATTAAAAAATAGATTTATAATCGCTATAATTTTATCTGAAATTAACGTGAGGTATTAGGATCGGATTGGAGATACAAGTAGTACAATAACCAAAAATAACTAATTGAATATTTCTTGTTAAGTAATGAAAACACTATTTCTGATAAGAATTTTAATTTACCTAATTTTAAAAACAGGGCTTAGACAACTGGGGAGCAAGAAGGCTTAGGGCAAGAGGGCTTAGACATCTGGGGAGGAATTGAATTTGATTAAAACTTTTGATGTGAATAAATCATAAGATCATACCGGTTTTCAAGAATTATCAGTATTAGTAAAACAAATAATAACTCTCTGAATATTTCTATGCAGTTTTCTATCTTATTCCATCAATAAAATCTAGAAATATTTAGTGTAGTTATAACAAAATCAATCAAATTATTTCAAATACTCACTTAGTGACTTTCACTTACTTCAAGAGAAAAAGATCGTTTATAAAAAGCACTAAACTTTTTTTTGTATAACTTTCGTTGTTTTCACAAATTTCCACAAACTTTAATTTCAAGGAAAAAGAAAATTAATGTTGACTAATTGTTTTTTTTAAATAATAATTTCACTACTGATCTTAATAAAATCAAAGAGACAACTGAATTTCAATTACAAAAACCAAATCATTTAGAGATTTTTTTACCTTACATGCTGTAATTATTATTACTTAGTAAAAAATCGATTAAAGTGGCAAGCTCTTATGTAAATGATGTCACGCATAGTTGAGTATTTGAAACGTATGAGCAATTAATCTAAACAAGTTCACCAAATTGTGTCTGTATATATTTGTTCAAATTTTATTTTATAGTTTGCTTTGGACCATACTAAATCTATAATAGCAAAACAAAACTGTATCTGTGAGTAGGTTGATTTAGACAAAAACGCAAAGGATCTTGATGAAACCTTGATATATAACCCGGGTTCACTTAAAAATGGAAGATCTGGATTCATTTCAAAATTGTACAAAATGCCGGGGTGCCTTACAAATACATACCTGTTTAAGTGAATCTCGAAAAACTTCTATCCTATCTTTCAATCTTATAGAAAGTTGTATATATGGTTCTAGTACTGTTTACAATATTTCTGCATATCAACTACCGATTATTCACTTCCGGTTAGAAATTTTTTAAGGAGTTTATCCCTACTATAGTTACACTGGAGAGTCAGACTGAAGATACTAATAAAAATATTGTATTCTAGATAATAACAGAATAAAAATAAAGTCCCGTTTATTAGTAAACGATTCAAGCTTACAAAATTAGACAATTGCAATAGTCGCAAATTTTCCATATACAAACCGAAAATATCCACCAAATATGCTGCCTTTCTTTTACCCGTTGTTCGATTTTGCACAAATTTCAATACGGTTCCTGTTGATCTCACTTTTCAGTATATATGCCATTCGCCAAGATTTGCGAAAAATTCATTTCTCTGGCTTTCAAAAAGCAAAATTTGTAGATTTTTGCTTAAATTTGTTTCCTCAAAATTAGACGATTACAACCTCAAAGTGGCCATAAAACGAAAAAATGGCAACAGTCGCAGATTTTCCATACAGACATAATACTCGTCAAATATTCTTTAACCCGCTGTTCGATTTTGCTCCAATTTCAGTACGGTGCTTGTTTTTGATGCCATATTTGTGACAACTCATTTCTCTGGCTTTGTAGATTTTCGCTACAATTTATGCTTCCTCAAAATTAGACGATTGCCAGCTCAAATTGGCCATAAAACGAGAAAATTGCAACAGTCGCAAATTTTCCAAACATTTATTTATTTATTAGTCACATAAAAACTTAAGTTATTACATTTGCATAAACTAAAATATTACTTATATATTATTATTGCATTTCATGTTCAAGCTTATCTATCTTGAGTGAAGCGTTTTCATTTTTCTTAAAATACTATATTTAAAATTATTCCTGCTCACTTGCGGTTTATAAAAATTACTGTATTTATCGAAATTTTTTATGCATTCATCTAGTGGATTGTGCATAGAGTAGTCAGTTTTGTGAAGTTCTTTAATTAAAGGTCGCCTAAATTTAGTATTATGGGTATGTAAATTGGTACCCATTGTACCAATGGTACCCATTTTATTACGCAAATCGGGACATCTTACATAGCCTCTTACTAGATCAAAACCAAAAAGTGCAGAAGCTAACTCTCTTCTGGATTCAAGTGAAATCATATTAAATAAATGAAGTATTTCTTCATATTAAGAAATCCTTTAGCCACTAAATCCTAAAGGTTTTAAGGCAAAAAGTAAGAATTGTTTTTGCATCGATTCTGCGAGAGAGCAATACAGCTCTTCGTTTGATAAATCCTAGAATAGAATGACCCTTTGGACCCGTTTTGATAACCTTGTATATTTTCAAGTCATCAGCATAGAGAGAAAATTCACAGATTCTTAATAAATATTAGGTAAAGTAGAGGCCTAGATTGGAAACTGTAGATTTACTAGCTTCGAAACCATGTTGGTTTTTGTGTATTAAGTCTTTGAAGCTTTCATACATTTTGAACTACCATTTTTCACATAGTTTTGGTATGGTAGATAAAATAGTACCCTCTATCGTTGCGTCTAGGGATTGCAATCCCAGGATTTTTTACTTGACGAATCCCGGGATTGGGGAAGCAAAAAATCCCGGGATTGCAATCCCTAGTTGCGTCTATTCTTCATGAGATTTCATTATTCCTGAGGTCCTTCAATCATTTTTAAAACTGTTTTTGTTCACTAAGGTCAATAAAGGTATTATATTCACTGTTAGTTTTTGTACTTTTAAATTATTGTGATATAATGATAATGAATGACAAGTTTATTTTGATAAAGAAAGTTTTAGAATACAATTTTAAAGAAAACAAAATATGCTGATAGATATTTCTTGATGCCTACTTGAATTTAATTCTTATATCCAACATTCCCACGAAAATTTTGGTGTTCAAGTCCTAAGAAGATCTGCACTTGCTAAACGCATTCAAAGGTAAGGATTTTGTAAGGATGTCAGCCACCATATCTGAAGTCCCAACATGGTCAACTTTCAAGACATCGTCTTCCACCAGCTCCCTTACAAAATGATGTCTAGCATCAATGTGTTTCGATCTTGCATGAAACATACTATTGTATGCTAGACTAATCGCACTCTTGTTATCTGAGTTCAAGATCCATGAATCAGATAAGTCTTGCATCAGCTCGGAGAACAAATTTTTCAACCAAATAAGTTCCTGGCATGTAGTGGAAATCGCCATGTTGTTGTTTTTATTGTTGTTGTTGTTGTAGCGATGGTGCGGTGCTGCTGTTCCGGCTCCATGTCCAGATTCAGAAACTCTGCTACTGCTCTTGGGCGGTACCACAAATCTTCCTTGGTCAGGTTGGTTGGTTTTCTGGGACAATTTTAATAGGTGGTCTGCTTCATGCGGCGTGCTTACACATATGGGACACTTGTCAACAATGTTCTGGTAAATTCTGTTCATATAGTTATTTAAGATGCGTGACGAACCGGATCTTAACTGCGCTAGAATGGATCTTGTGCTGCACAGTAGTTTGACCTCTTCCGCTGCGACTTGTGGCGGCTTATTCTTGAGAACTCGATTTGGGACGTGTTCTTTATTGTGTCTTCAACAACTTTCGTGTGAATCGTTTTTAAGCCCGTTTTATACGTAAGCTTGTCAATGTTATCTGTTACTTGGTTGTTTGTGGGAATAAGCACGTTATCAATGCAGATGTTGAGTGTTGTGTTCACCGCCTTCGTCCATCTGGTGAAAAGTGTAGAGGTCACGATCACAAAAGGTGGACTTTTCGGTCGAAAGTTTCAGTTTTCCGGTTTTAAACCATTCGTTTAGGATTTTAAGGTAGGTGTTCAGAGCATTAGTGAGTTGTTCCAGGTTGTTTCCTGTTGCAAGCACCGTGCAGTCGTTACACATTACTTGGGGTTTCCGGATATGTGTTCATTTGTATTGTGTTCTGGTGCGAGATCGTGCTTGATTGTTGACCTGATGTATAGTGTTTGCCCTTAAAATGTTTTTACATATTGTACAGTGCCATGTTTTAGTTGGTCCAGGATTTCTTTCAATACCACCGAGGAGAGTTTGAAGCACTGAGGCCAGTGACAGCTGCTTCTTTATCCAAATAGAGCGACGGAGTTGCACCTTTCGTCGAGATTATTGTGGTGGTTCTTTGTCGGAACTGCATCCCGAGTACTTTTGGGGCAGCTTCACAGCTGTCCAATTTACCATTCCTGTTTTTTTTGTTGAATTTAGAAAGCATCCTCACTGCAAACGAAATATCCGGTCTACTGATCTGAGCAAGATATAGCAAACTTCCGATTGCTTCTTGATAGCGCACACCTTTGTTTTCTTCCAATTCATCATCACTAGAAGGACAAAACTCCATGGACAATTTCTGATTTACGTCGACTGGAATATTCGAAGTTTTACAATCAACCATATTAAACCTTTTCAAAATATCTTGGATTTAATGTTCCTGATCAATCCACAGTTTTCCATTTTGACGATCTCGAGTAACAATCTTGAATGGTGTTAATAGAATTTTCTTCTGGATAAATATAGAATACTTGATGATTGTCTTCAACGCTTTAATCATAAAATTTGTCCTCAAGAAACACCGCATTCCTACTTTCAGTGATAATTTCACTCTTCAAATTAATAAATCTATGCGCTTTGGATTCAGAGAAATATTCATGCACCGCAGTCTATTCTCAGAATTCTAATCTTCTTTCCTGACTGAGTCTCAACAAGATTTTTCAAAAAAATATCCATATACCTTACGTGTAAAATCATCCAAAAATATAAGTAAATACCTCGTACTTCCTATGGAATTCATATCCATCGGGTCGCATATATCAGAATGTATTATTTCTAAGATACTTTGTACTCGCATACCTTTGTTCTTAAACGGTGATCGTGGCATTTTCGCTTTCAAGCAAATAACGCAATCTGTTCTTTCCAAACTGAAATTGTTGAAATCGCTGATATATTCTGTCATTTTCTTTAAATTCTCTTGACAGGGATTTCCTAGGTGCGCTTGTGCCAAGTTTCCATATTGCTTGAAGTAGATTTTGCTATGTTCGCTGTTTTCTTCTGACAATCCAACTTGAACACACCTCCCGAATTTCTTACTGTAGCAATAATCTCTGTAGCATCCACAACCCTACACCCAGATGAATTGAAAACTGCAGTATGTCGTTGTTCAACAATCTTAGATATAGGTAAAATAGACAAAAGATTCATATGTGTATCTGGCAAATAATAAACCTCAGGTATATAGTAATTTCGTTACATTTTCCATCAATCTCAAATTTCGAGCATTCGTCCAATTTTTCAAACGCTGTTGAGTCATTACACATGTGAGATGTTGATCCCCAGTCAAAGACCCACTCGCTTTTGGATACCCCTTGAGCTTTCAGTGCGCAAAACAATGTTTTCTTCGTTGGTTTGATTTCATCAACTTGCTTCTTCAGCTTTTTATAGTCTTTCTTCAGATGACCATAGCTATTGCATCCGTAACATCTCGGTCCTTTCTTCCGAGATTCTTGCAATTTTCCCAATAAAGCTAAAGAATTTTTACTGTCGGGTGTATCATGAAGTAATTTAGTTTTCACAAAATCTCCTGTTATTTGAATACCTGAACTCTCCATTCCCATAATCATCGGACTATACGTATCTGGGATTCCTGCCAATAACAACGCTCTCATCCATTCTTCAGTAACTGCCAATCCAACATTCGTTAACTTATTTGCATTCAAAATTATGTTGTTGACAAATTCTTCCATCGAAGCACAATCTACAAACCTTGTCATGATGAGTTTCCTCAAGAAACTAGATCTTCTTGTCAAACCAGAATCTTAAAAAGCCTTCTGCAAATTTGACCACATGTCTTTCGCCGTTTAAGAAGTTTCGATGTGAACATAAAGTAACGTATCCACCAAAAGAATCAGCCTTGACCTTGCTTTCTTGTTTTTTTCTTCATCCTTCTCGGAACCAGCAATGGAATTCCATAATCCTTCCATTTCGAGTGATTCCATAATCCTTCCATAATCCTTCCATTTCGCTTTTACAGCAAATTTCCATTGTTCTCAGTTTTTTTAGACTTCGCAAACTTTCAACTTGCGGTAAATCAGACATGACAATTCTTCAATAATTTATCAATTTGCGACGTTAGTTACGTCGGCCCATAACCTATTGCAATATAATGGTAATGAATGACAAGTTTATTTTAATAAAGAAAGTTTTAGAATACAATTTTAAATAAAACAAAATATGCTGATATAAGTTAGCATTATATGAATAACGAAGGCAATTTCCAACTAGTTGAATTAAATCTAGAATTAAAATCGGTTTTAGTCACCATATCAACTAGTTCAATATCAATATTGTGTTAAAAAAACTCGTAGATTCTAAATAAGCTTTGTAATTGTAAAATTCAAATGATTTCCTTGATTACTTGAGTTTAAATGCTCACAGAAAATCCTTTATAACAAGTTATTGTTGATATAACAAGGTATTGTTGTAGATAGTATTTTCGAATTCTCTTTTTTTGGTTCGTCTCCATGTTCCTTTGATGCACAAATAACAAGTTTACTTATGTTAAGATTCTCAAACTAAGCGGTCCAAAAATCTAAAATATTTTTCAAATGTACTTGTAGCTCCCCTTTCTTCGTTTTGAACGGCAGTCAATCTATAGTTTAAGTTCCCTTCTTTAAGGTTTCAACCTGTTGAAAGAAGCTACGCGATTGATTTCCTTATTGAATCTTTCAATCTCCTCACACTTTATCTTCTACCATTGTTTTTTCGTTCGTCTACATATTTTTGAAATGGCTTGTATGATCAGTTTATAGTTCTCCTTTGTGAGCCTGGTGTTGCGACCATTTCAGATAGCAATCTCATTGAATAGCATCAAGACATACTTGATCCATCTAGAGTTTCTTGACGTGTTTTTTTGGAATACCAAGATTTGACAAGTAGAACCTTATTTTAGCAAAAACAAGAACGTCGTCACTTTCAATTTATGCACCTCTAAAAAATCGCACAACTAGAACGCTCGAGAAGAAACATGTTGTTTCATACTGTGAGACTCAAGTTTGCTTATGAATCGATCGATGCGGAAAGAAAGTACATTGCAATTCTCAAACTATTAAAGGTACCAAATTAATTTCATTAAAGTCGGGTGTTTGTGTTTGTTTTCATAACCTCCGTAGATATAGCAGCTCCTCTCATTGACCGGGATGAATTTCATCACCACTTCTTGTATGCTTTCACGTACAATGTTTGTTTTTGTTCGCATAAATAAAGAAATAAAATTCTTACAATGATATGGATCAATCCGAGCTGGTACTTTTAGAACAGTTTGTGTTTGTTCAATCAAAGCTTGGATCATATTTGGTGGAAACATATTCCTAAGCAAATCTAATAAGGTATATGTAGTTACATTACGGAATTCTGTTTTTTCGGCTGTTTGCATAACACCTGGTTACAGGAAGTACAAGTATTATATACCAAGTATAATAACAACAGTGCTGCCCGACACATGCTGCCCGACACACGCTGCCCGACCACTGGATTCTACCGATTTTAATTTAGTTTATCTTTAAGCCAAACTTTTAAACTATAAACTTACCCCTCCTAGAGGTTTCAATTTTATAAGCGTTTTACTAAACTTTACAAAGTTTCTTACCTGAGTTTATATGTTCCTCGCCCAGATTTGCGACAACTCATTTTTTCGATTAAAATAATGGCATACTAACCTTTCATTTAATTTTTGTCCAAAAAAAATATGAAAAAATTTGCTGGCAGAAAGCTATAGATATCCATTTAATCGAAATTAGTCAAAATACAACATTTGCTACCCTAAACTGGCCATAAATCGAAAATCACAAATTTTACATTCAAGAAGAAAATTTTCTGCCATTCCTAAACCCATTGCTCGATTAAGCTCAAACTTCAGCACGGTACTTGTTTTGGGCTCATCTTTCAGTTCATATGTCCCTCGCCCAGATTTGCGACAGCTCATTTTTTTCGATTAAAATAATGACATACTAACCACTTGCATATTTTATAAAATTTTTGTCCAAAAAAAAAATGAAAAAATTTGCTGGCAGGAAGCTATAGATATCCATTTAATCGAAATTAGTCAAAATAAAACGTTTGCTACCCTAAACTGGCCATAAATCGAAATTTACAAATTTTACTTTCAAAACGAAAATTTTCTGCCATTCCTAAACCCATTGCTCGATTAAGCTCAAACTTCAGCACGGTCCTTGTTTTGGGCTCATCTTTCAGTTCATATGTCCCTCGCCCAGATTTGCGACAGCTCATTTTTTTCGATTAAAATAATGACATACTAACCACTTGCATATTTTATAAAATTTTTGTCCAAAAAAAAAAATGAAAAAATTTTCTGGCAGGAAGCTATAGATATCCATTTAATCGAAATTAGTCAAAATACAACGTTTGCTACCCTAAACTGGCCATAAATCCAAATTTACAAATTTTGCATTCAAAACGAAAATTTTCTGCCATTCCTAAACCCATTGCTCGATTAAGCTCAAACTTCAGCACGGTCCTTGTTTTGGGCTCATCTTTCAGTTCATATGTCCCTCGCCCAGATTTGCGACGGCTCATTTTTTTCGATTAAAATAATGACATACTAACCACTTGCATATTTTATAAAATTTTTGTCCAAAAAAAAAATGAAAAAATTTGCTGGCAGGAAGCTATAGATATCCATTTTATCGAAATTAGTTAAAATAGTACGTTTACTACCCTAAACTGGCCATAAATCGGAAATTGCAAATTTTACATTCAAAACGAAAATTGTCTGCCATTCCTAAACCCATTGCTTTGATTAAGCTCAAACTTTAGCACGGTCCTTGTTTTAGGCTTCCCTTTCAGTTCATATGTCCCTCGCCCAGATTTGCGACAGCTAATTTTTCTCGATTAAAAAAATGGCATACTAACCACTTCCATATTTTGCTGTCAGACCTCTTTGCTGTCAAATTTGTATTAAATTCTGTTTCTGTTTCTTTTGTATGTGGTTTTTAGCCTTCAGTGGTTTAAAATTATGACAATTGTGATTAGTTTTATTGAATTTTTTATTCTGGAACCTATTTTATACAAAATGAAAATTACAACGGAATTTTATAGAAAGCTTTATAGCTTTATTGATATAGCTTTATAGCTTTATTTTAAGCTTTATAGAAAATATAATCTTTGCCAATCAAAATTTAATTATAATAAACACGCAAAATAGATTTAATTTAATTGTATTTGTTTCATACTTATTTATTTTTTTCTTTGTATTACAGAACCGAGACAAGAATTAAAACTATCATGGAAACTCAAGACCAGCCTGCATCATCTTTCAATCATTTTCATCTAAAATAACTTATTATTTATAATATTATATAAATTGGGAAAACTTTATATTTATTTAATGATTAAATATTTTAATTTATAAAAAAAAATTATAATTGTTTTATTTATATTGTGGTAAATTTGTTACAAAATAAGTTATATCTGAATTTTGTGGGACGTTAAAATATTATTTAAAAAAAAAAAAAACTTAGTTAATTTAAGTATAACTTTTTAATCAATAAAACAAACGAAGTTGTGGGGTATTGGATGAGATGTGCGTCTATGAACGATAGTCCGGGGTTCGAATACTAGTGATGACAATTTTTTTTTTAATTAATTGTGTAAGCTTTAATAAAATTTAATTCTTCAATTATATCTTCGAGTAAAAAATATAAAATAATATGACATTTGGGGATATATTTAAATATTATTTCAACTTAAAAATATCTTTGGTAATTTTTGAAGAACATCCAACATTGATAAAACAAACGAGTTGATGGAGTAGTGGTTACGATGTCGACTTCGGTAATGTAAGGTCTGGGTTCGATCCAAAGCCAAACCCCAAAGTTTTTTCTTCAAAAAGATTTCAAAGTTTTTAATTTATTTAGAAAAATTAAGAAAATTGAAAATTAAACTAGGAAAATTTGAAACAAAAATGAAGAAAATTAAATAACAAAAATTTTCTATTTCTTTCTTTCATTTTTTCGTATATTAAACAGACCCCTATTTACGCTTTCTAAAAGTATTAAAAATTTTCATTTAATTTAGCCGGGTTTCTAGTTTATCTGGCGTCCCGGATTAATTTATTTTATCCCAGGCACAATTTATTTGATCCGGTTTCAGAACCCTTTTCCGATTTATAATACATCTTCTGGTTTTTGTTTGCCTGTTACACGATTTTAATTTTTACATTTTTTTCGAAAATTTTGTTCGAAAATCAAACGCGAATAAAACACAAACCGTTTGAGCTATTTAACTCAAACTTGCTGTGTGTACTCTGGTCCACCAACGCTATCATTTCAATAAGTTTCAGTCCAATTGAATCAGCGGTTTAGAAGTTGTTCTTAACTCCTAAACCGCTGATTCAATTGGACTGAAACTTATTAAAATGATAGCTCTGGTGGACCAGAGTACACACAGCAAGTTTGAGTTAAATAGCTCAAACGGTTTGTGTTTTATTCGCGTTTGATTTTCGAACAATATTTTCGAAAAAAATGTAAAATTTAAAATCGTGTAACAGGCAAACAAAAACCAGAAGATGTATTATAAATCGGAAAAAGGTTCTGAACCCGGATCAAATAAATTGTGTCCCGGATAAAATAAATTATTTTACCGGGGAGACCGATTAGAAATTGTTGCCCGATAAATAAAATGAAAATTTTTAATATTTTTAGGAAGCGTAATTAGGGGTCTAATATAGGGAAAAATGAAAGAAATAAATATAACATTTTTATTATTTTAATTTACTTCAATTTTGTTCAAAGTTTCCGATTTATTTTTTAAATTTCTTAATTTTTCTGAAATAATTTTTCTGAAACAATTGAAAAATTTTTTAAGAAAAAACATTTTGACTTTGAAGGGGATCGAATCCAAGCCCACTATACCAACGTCGGCATCATAACCACTACGCCACCAATTCATTTGTATTGTTAATGTTGGATGTTTCTTATACATTACCCAAAAGATTTTTGAGTTGAAATAATATTTTAATATATCCCCTGAATTTCATATTTATATTACATTTTACTTGGGACATATAATTGAATTATATTTCATTAAACCTTACCAAATACACCATACTATCGATCTCATACATATTTTTTTTCCAACTTTTTTTTTAAATGAGGGATTATTACTGCAGTGCTGCCTTATAACGAAAAAAAATGTAAATATTATTTTATCTCAGACACATACTATTTTGCAGCGACACACAACAAATATTACAAATATTGTGTCAAATTATAATTATTTTTAGAAAATCAAAATATGTTCGTGTTTTTCTTTTTCAAGACTAAACTTTTATTTTATTATGCGTGTGTAACTGTGTATCTATTTGTGTGTGTGAGTGGATAAGGAATATTTTTTGTGGATTTGTATATAATTTTGGTTCTTAATTCTTCTCGTTATGCGACTTTTGAAATGATTTATGAGAAAAATTTGTTAAGGAAAACTGGGAAAACTAAAGAGCTTAGTCGGTTTTGTGAAGTTTTGTAGAATGGTGTATTTGGTAGAATGAATGTACTTCTAAGGCCGGGGTGCTATTCTTGTAAGCGGGTCAAACTAATAAATTATATTTTTGTGAAAAAAAATGAAACGGTATTTTTTTTAAATTTTGACTTAAGGTATTTTATTAGTATTTATTTTGATTTGAAATTTCTTCTGATTTGTTTTAAAAATTTTCCCAAGAATATTCCATATTAAACCTACACATTCTAGGAAACATGCAATGGGTCGTAATATGCAAAGCGGGTTAATTGCAATTCTAACTCCTAACAGGTACAACATCCCAGCCAACACGCGATGCTTCAATTAAAGGAATATTGAGGACTGCCTTGAACTGTATATAATTGAATCTATAAGGCTCTCTATATAAATTTGCGATGGGTTTCGTCAGTTTGAAGGACCTTATGTTTCCTTAGTAGTTTTACTCGTTACACTTCCTATCGAATTGTGGCATTTAGGCACCATATCAACCTGTTTCTTGTATAAAGTGATGTAGTAAGCTGACTTGTTTTAAAATAAGTTGATATAATATAATGTCGTCTTATGATGGTATGTCATTGAAATTGGGTTTTATAACTATAGGTTGCTGGTGATATCATAATTTTTTCTCAGAACTGTAAAGACTAAAATTTAGGTATATAGTAATTCGGTAAATTGATTCGATTTAAATTACATTCTGCGTTGATTTCTCAACTCTGGTTTATGCCGATTTGGCAAAGGCAATAATTAATATTTTTTGTATATTTAGGTATGTTATTTATTCTACATTTGAGATTTGAGGCAGTACATAAAAACATATATTTTTTTGAATGTTTTTTTGAATTTGAGATCAGTTATTACTTTTTATACTGATAGAGATATTCTATAAAATAATCTTATACATGTACGAGTATATAAATCTGGACGAACTAATAATTAACATTAAAATTGTATTAAAATTTCTGTGATTAATTTATTTCGAAATACAATTTTTAAAAAGGTTAGTTTAAAAAATTAAATGCTTAGTGTGTCTAGTTTATAGAGATACTTGGTTTTCGTATCAAGCATCCATTGGCAATTTTTTCTTATTAAAATTAGTAAGAGATAGTCCAATGCCTTAATTCGATAGTCATGGCATGAGTTTTCCTTACTGTACCACTCTGGATAATTTTTTTTGGTCATTGCTATACAATCCTTTATATAAATTTCTTTTATGTTATTTGTATGAATCCGATTTTTAAAGGTTTCCTGAAAATATGTGATATATTCACGACATAGCTCGAAAAATGTAGCGCTTACAGCTGAGTATGTATAATTTTTATTTTCCAATTTTTTATGGAGCAAATATTCCCTAGGAACAATGACAGTTTGGTCCCGAAGTAATGTAGAACTGCACTGTTCACACTTTATCTTTTGAACGATTTTGTTGCTCACTTAAGAAACAAAATACGTTATAACATTATGGTTCGTGGTATTTGTATTTTCCAAATCGGTTGATGTAAGTTCAAACACCTCGTCATATTGATCGTGCACTCAATGTCCAATTCATTCTCGATCGATTCTAATGCTATTTGTTCTGCTCTGTTGATCTCGTCATGTAATGGAATAGGCTCGCTTCGATTTCCTAAATCTTCGTCTAATGTACAGTTTGCTGATTTACTTTTTAAATTTGGTATAGTTAATTTCATACTCATTATGAATTTTGAAGTATTGTTAAATTCATAAGCAGAAGGATTGCGATTATTGCCTCCCTTGCCACGAACTAGACTAAAGACATTTTCTAATATGTCCTGATTTAGTCTTCGAGTTTATATATAGTTTATTGACTGGTATGTTGCGAAAACCATCTGCGTCAATTCCACCACCGCGTTTTTATTTTGCATAAACCCATTAATCGCGTAAACCGTCTTTTTTTCTTACCAGGCTGCACTATTAATTCAATAGACTCAAGAAATCTTACCATTTCTTTCAAAAATTGCTTGTAATTCTGTTCATTCCTATTAATAAAATAACCATTTTATGGTACAATTTTTGAACTATTAAACAAATAAAATAAATCATTAAACTTTTTTAAAAATAATTCAGTAGCTTTAGCAGAATCTGCTAGTTCTTGTTCAAATTGATTTAAATGCAAACACAAATTAATTGCTGAAGCAACTGAGTTGGAAAGCACTTGAGCTGCATAAGACACACGCATTTTTGCGAAATTGTTCGGTTCAACGTGGTTTATTGTCAACTTGGGGCACATTTTGGTGGATTTATTTTTATCAATTTCATAAACTTTCTTTACGAATTCAAAATTCACTATACCATCTGATGTTTTCAGTGTGTTGGCCATTATTATATTTCTTATAGATTTTATTAAGTGCGGTGTGCAGAAAAAACCAAAAATTTTCAAATTTGTATGTATGAAATATGGTTTATCGATTTTTATACCCAAATTTTTAAATACAGCACGATTGTTTGATCCTTGATCACAAATTATGAAAGAACAAATTTGAAAGAAATGGTAAGATTTCTTGAGTCTATTGAATTAATAGTGCAGCCTGGTAAGAAAAAAAGACGGTTTACGCGATTAACGGGTTTATGCAAAATAAAAACGCGGTGGTGGAATTGACGCAGATGGTTTTCGCAACATACCAGTCAATAAACTATATATAAACTCGAAGACTAAATCAGGACATATTAGAAAATGTCTTTAGTCTAGTTCGTGGCAAGGGAGGCAATAATCGCAATCCTTCTGCTTATGAATTTAACAATACTTCAAAATTCATAATGAGTATGAAATTAACTATACCAAATTTAAAAAGTAAATCAGCAAACTGTACATTAGACGAAGATTTAGAAAATCGAAGCGAACCTATTCCATTACATGACGAGATCAACAGAGCAGAACAAATAGTATTAGAATCGATCGAGAATGAATTGGACATTGAGTGCACGATCAATATGACGAGGTGTTTGAACTTACATCAACCGATTTGGAAAATACAAATACCACGAACCATAATGTTATAACGTATTTTGTTTCTTAAGTGAGCAACAAAATCGTTCAAAAGATAAAGTGTGAACAGTGCAGTTCTACATTACTTCGGGACCAAACTGTCATTGTTCCTAGGGAATATTTGCTCCATAAAAAATTGGAAAATAAAAATTATACATACTCAGCTGTAAGCGCTACATTTTTCGAGCTATGTCGTGAATATATCACATATTTTCAGGAAACCTTTAAAAATCGGATTCATACAAATAACATAAAAGAAATTTATATAAAGGATTGTATAGCAATGACCAAAAAAAATTATCCAGAGTGGTACAGTAAGGAAAACTCATGCCATGACTATCGAATTAAGGCATTGGACTATCTCTTACTAATTTTAATAAGAAAAAATTGCCAATGGATGCTTGATACGAAAACCAAGTATCTCTATAAACTAGACACACTAAGCATTTAATTTTTTAAACTAACCTTTTTAAAAATTGTATTTCGAAATAAATTAATCACAGAAATTTTAATACAATTTTAATGTTAATTATTAGTTCGTCCAGATTTATATACTCGTACATGTATAAGATTATTTTATAGAATATCTCTATCAATATAAAAAGTAATAACTGATCTCAAATTCAAAAAAACATTCAAAAAAATATATGTTTTTATGTACTGCCTCAAATCTCAAATGTAGAATAAATAACATACCTAAATATACAAAAAATATTAATTATTGCCTTTGCCAAATCGGCATAAACCAGAGTTGAGAAATCAACGCAGAATGTAATTTAAATCGAATCAATTTACCGAATTACTATATACCTAAATTTTAGTCTTTACAGTTCTGAGAAAAAATTATGATATCACCAGCAACCTATAGTTATAAAACCCAATTTCAATGACATACCATCATAAGACGACATTATATTATATCAACTTATTTTAAAACAAGTCAGCTTACTACATCACTTTATACAAGAAACAGGTTGATATGGTGCCTAAATGCCACAATTCGATAGGAAGTGTAACGAGTAAAACTACTAAGGAAACATAAGGTCCTTCAAACTGAAGAAACCCATCGCAAATTTATATAGAGAGCCTTATAGATTCAATTATATACAGTTCAAGGCAGTCCTCAATATTCCTTTAATTGAAGCATCGCGTGTTGGCTGGGATGTTGTACCTGTATAAGGAGTTAGAATTGCAATTAACCCGCTTTGCATATTACGACCCATTGCATGTTTCCTAGAATGTGTAGGTTTAATATGAAATATTCTTGGGAAAATTTTTAAAACAAATCAGAAGAAATTTCAAATCAAAATAAATACTAATAAAATGCCTTAAGTCAAAATTTAAAAAAAATACCGTTTCATTTTTTTTCACAAAAATATAATTTATTAGTTTGACCCGCTAACAAGAATAGCACCCCGGCCTTAGAAGTACATTCATTCTACCAAATACACCATTCTACAAAACTTCACAAAACCGACTAAGCTCTTTAGTTTTCCCAGTTTTCCTTAACAAATTTTTCTCATAAATCATTTCAAAAATCGCATAACGAGAAGAATTAAAAACCAAAATTATATACAAATCCACAAAAAATATTTCTTATCCACTCACACACACAAATAGATACACAGTTACACACGCATAATAAAATAAAAGTTTAGTCTTGAAAAAGAAAAACACGAACATATTTTGATTTTCTAAAAATAATTATAATTTGACACAATATTTGTAATATTTGTTGTGTGTCGCTGCAAAATAGTATGTGTCTGAGATAAAATAATATTTACATTTTTTTTCGTTATAAGGCAGCACTGCAGTAATAATCCCTCATTTAAAAAAAAAGTTGGAAAAAAAATATGTATGAGATCGATAGTATTGTATTTGACCTTACTCAATTAATTTAATTAAAAAAATTTACCTGGCGAGTGTTGATTCGATCCATGAACCTCATTGTCCATAGACCGATATCACATCCACTGCTCCACAAGTTCATGTTAAGTATGATTATTAAAAAGATGCACTTAACTGAGATTTTTTTAAATTAAAAAATAATATTTCAACGTCATGCTAATCCGGCTACGATTTTTGGTAAGCAAATAAATAAATTAAAATAATAATAGCAATGTGTGAATATTTGTTGATCGTATAACCGGTCACGTTAGGGAAATTTAGTTATTAAGAGCGAGCATTTACAAGCAGTTTTAAATTAATTAGAATTTCGTTTTCAATGTCATTCGAAATAGTTGATTTTTTTTAAAAATCATTTTGAACCGATCTAGAAATCGAATTAAGATCAAAATACAAAGTTGCAGAGGACAGTCATGATAAAATTACAATGCAAAATCAAGACTTTAGGAAAATGTTATAAATAGTAATAAAATATTTATTAAAAATAAATAATACAAGCGTTATCATGTTTTTAGTGAAGATCATTCATTCATCCATGGTTACCGTTGACTGATTTTTGTAAAATTCACGAAAATATGCTAAGGCGAGTCTCCGAATTATATTCAATGATGTCTTCAGAATCAGCAAATGGATTCAACTATATAGTATTGCATCATATTCCAAATTTAATTTTATTAATGTTTAATTTAAATTTCCTTCCAACTTTTTAGAAACTTCAATTCATGGCTGATTGTTATCATAACGTTGTATATGTATATTTTTTGATAAAGTTGTTACAATTCGTATTTGTGACTTCTCTATACAATCCACTGTCGAATAACTGGAAATGAAAAAGCGGATATGTTAGTAAAAATGGGCAGTTTGAATGAGCAACCCATTGTGTATGGAAAAACGGATTGATCACATAAGAGATCTCGTTAGGTATAGTTAGTATTAACAGCGATACAAGCAGTTTTAAATTAATTAGATACAACTTAGTCATAATCTTAGGTTAATAAAATAATAGTACAAGATTATTATAAGTGAAATAATTATTATTGTAAAACAAGAACAATTAAGAGGAATTATTTGGAACGAATAAAATTTATAACGAATAGAAAATCCACTGTTTTAATTGTTGATCTAATTCGATGAATAGGGTAACTCGGGTCGATAAAATAATTGTACATTTGTACATAATAATTACAAAAAGGAAAAGGACCGATAAATAGAAAAGTGTGTTATCACTACCGATTTTTTAATTTTCTGCAATTAGCTTCTGATTTCTGGATCTGACTTTCTGATTCTAATGAAGAATTTTATTACTGTACTGATTTGCCGTTGTTAACCGATAAAGCTTTCGCATGTCTAATAAAACCTAAAGTTATTTACTATTAAATGAGCGAATCAGAGGAATTACGTATGCTAAATAGAGATTATTGTATTATTATTGAGTAGCGCAAGAACAGAAAATCAATTACTATCTGCAAACCTGGATTTCACATAACTGTGTTTATGTCCTATGATACAGCAAATGAAGTTGAATTACATCAACAAACCCAAACGTAATCTATACCGCCAAGCTAAACTCAGAAATGGCATATGACTTGGTAGTTTAAACAACAAAAATAGTTGACAAAAAAATGAAGATAACTAATGAATGTGATTGGGAGGAAGAGGAACTTGTGTGAAGTTAAGCAATTAAAACTTCTGACGAAGAATACCAATTACGTTTAGTGAAGGAAGCCCAGTAACCGAGGGAAAAATAAAAGCAAAATTTAGGCTTTAAGTGGTGGGTAGGTTGTCTACTACACACTCATTTAATCCATTCAAAACTTGAGGTAAAATGGAATACAAAACATAAATCGACTTTTTAACATGCAAAACTATGGGGAATTTCATACAATATAATAGCAGATTTTGTATGATCCAGCATGTTGAATAAATTGTTTCATAATAAAAATTATCAAGCATATATTATATATTACATTAACAATACAACACAAAATTCTTAGTTACCGTCTATTCGAACCGAAATTTCAGTGTTTTTAGGAGCGACAGTTCTTGTTCTAACATTTCTTCTTACAGATTCGAGAGCAATGAATTTTTCTGCTGCTATTATTCTGATTTACATTAACTTAAAATCTTGATTGTAAAGTATTTGCATTCCTTTTCTTCTTTCTCCGCTCTCTCGGACGTTGTTGCTTTGTTTTTTTAACTGGAAAGTCATATATTTCTTTTGGAAATAATAATTAAATTAAGATTTAAAATCGTGTAACAGTTTTATGTTATATACCTTTAATTGTGTCTTATTTGTTCCATTTTCATCTGCTATAGATCCTGCACGTTTTCTTCCCTTATATTTCGATGTTGATTATTTTTGAGTTATAACGTATATATTATATTTTTGAGTTATATAATTGAAATTTGACTCGTTTAATGAAAGGACAACAGATAAGTCGGCCACAATTTCCCAATCGGTACGACATTTCTTTGCTGGCTTCGCTCGTGTGAAAAATAATATAAAATACAATAATAAAATTATAATTAAAATAATAAGAAAATAATATATATTTAGTTAAAAATTAAAAGAAATCATATTTATTCAAAAAGAACGATTCAGTGGTGTGTAAGCTTAAATATTGAAATGATTTAATAAAGAATAAAAAACTGTTAATAGGGTAAACATGAATATACCGATACGGTATATTGGGTAGAAATAATAAAGTGACAGGCAACACAGTTTGTCTCTGCTGTCATATCCGCCGAAGTAATAAGACGTGTTTTATAAAGTTTAATATTTTATATTAAAATAAAGTTATATATATATATATATGTGCCGTGTATGTTTTATTCGCTACATCCTGACAAGTTTGGAATATAAACATAATCTGTTTATTTCAATTAATCCGCTACAAAATTTCAGAAGTGGGATATGATTAAATTGGATTAGATAAATATATGTATGTATCCGTAATATATATGCCGAATTATTAATAACGTGCTTTGGAAATCTGTGCCGTAGAAATCCATCGCCATCGTGTTGTTAAAAATAAATAATAATTTATTTGTGCCGAAAGAATATTCATTACCGCCGATATATTGAATATTCACCATTATCTTTGGGAATATATATGCCGAATTATTAATAACGTGCTTTGGAAATCTGTGCCGTAGAAATCCATCGTCATCGTGTTGTTAGAGATAAATAATAATTTATTTGTGCCGAAAACGTATTCAATACAGCCGATATATTGAATATTCACCATTATTTTTGGGTTAAATTGCCGATAAAAGATTCAACATGCCGCCGAAAAGGAATAATGACGACGATAAATTTGAAATTCCTGTAAGAATGGAGCAGAATCGTTTACATCCAGAAGAGGTAAAGTTATTAATACCGGAATTTGATAATAAAACAATCCGAGTCGAAAAATGGATTGCAAAAATCGAGCATTATCAAGATATATATAAATGGAGTGACACAGCCATGTTGTTATATGCCGTGCAGCGGTTAAAGGATATTCCGAAGTTATGGTACTCTGCCGTAGATGAAAGTATTACAAATTGGAATCAGTTTAAAAGAAAAATAGTAGCTAAGTTTACAAAGTGCATTGATGAAACCGAACTTCATTTTGAGATGAGTAAAATGAAAAAAAATCATGAAGAATCCTACGAGCACTACGCAATGAGAGTTTTTGCAGCCGGAAGTATAGGAGATTTAAGTGAAAAAGCGATTATACGATACGTGATCCGAGGATTGTCAAATGAAAAAATATACGAAAACATTGCAAATACACCTTTCAATAGTGTACAAGCAATAATTGATAACCTCAATTGGATTGAAAGTAATCAGCAGATTAAAATTACGACAATAAAAAATAATATACAACCGAATTCTAGCCGAGAATATAAACCTCAATCACAACCAAATCAAGTTAAATGTGTAAATTGCAACCAATATGGACATCGAGGTTTTCAGTGTAAAGATAGAATAAAGTGTTTTAATTGTGATGGAATGGATCACAAATCCATTGACTGCAAACAACCGCCAATCAAACCAAGATGTAAATTCTGTGGAAAAGCCGGACATACCGAAGATAATTGTTTTGCAAAAAATAATAAGAAATTTCATCGATCGTATTATGTCAACCAAAGTGATAATGAGAGTGAGACGGATGATCCTGCCATAATTGAAGTAGATGCCGATGGAATGAAAATAATTCATTTATCTGTGGGAAAACAAAATTTAAAATTAAATGCATTAATAGATGTGGGAAGCAGGGTGAGTTTTATTAAATGTAACAAATTAAATTTAAGAGATATTTCATTGAATAATTATAAATTTAAAGCTCATGGTATAAATAATTCATTTTTAAATATTATTGGAACATTTACAGCTAATATTATAATCGATAAAAAGTCTTATCCAGGTTCAATTCTTGTTGTTCCTCCGAATACAATGGTTCCTGATATCATATTAGGTATAGATTTTTTGAAGGAAAATGGGTTAACGACAGTGAAAATAGTTTCAGGAAACAGAGGTGAAAACAGTAGGGAGTTGAGTTTAGACGTTAATGTAGAATCGTTTTCACCGTATAATAATAAATTAGTTTTTAAAGATAGAGACATAAATTGCGTAGAGAAAAATACAGTTTATGATGCCAATTTAATGCAAGAAGTTTGTGAATATAGTGAATTTGAAAAGGATACCGACAAATTAGATATCGGAGATTCTAGAGAAACAGTCGAAATGAGTGACCAAGTTATTCAAATATATAACGATAATTATAAAAATAAAATGCAACCGGATAAACCGAAAGTGACTTTAGAAGTTGAAATTAAATTGAAAAAGGATCAGATGTACAGTGCGAGACCGAGAAGATTGAGTGTGTACGAAAGAGACGAATTGAATAAAATTGTTCAGGATTTATTAAGTAAGGGAGTTATTAGGGAAAGCGAATCGTGCTATTCGAGCCGCGTAGTATTGACAAAAAAAAAAAATAACTCGTTACGTATGTGTGTTAATTACAAGCCGTTAAATCAATTGGTTGAGCGAGATCATTTTCCTCTTCCAGTCATAGAAGATCAGTTGTCAAAATTATATGACAAAAAATATTTTACGACTTTAGACTTAAGAAACGGGTTTTACCATGTAGATATAGCCGAATCATCAAAAAAATATACTGCCTTTGTTACAGAAGACGGTTTATATGAATTTAATAAACTACCGTTTGGTTTTACCAATTCACCGCCAGCATTTGTAAGGTATATTTATCGGGTTTTTAAAGATTTTATCAAAGATTCATCAGTCATAATATTTATAGATGACATTTTAATCAGTAGTAAAACGATAGAAGAACATTTGAAAATAATGAAAAAATTATTTTTGGTTATGTCAGATAATCACATTAAGTTAAATTTACAAAAATGTCAGTTTTTAAAAACGAGTATAGAGTATTTAGGATATAGTTTATCTTTAAATCAGATAACACTTACTAAGAGACATATGGAAGCTATTAAGTTTTATCCTGTGCCGAACGATCAAAAAAGTCTTCAAAGATTTATAGGTTTAATCAGCTATTTCCGTAAATTCGTATTAAATTTTAATACAATTGCAGCGCCGTTGTATGACATTTTAAAGAAGGATAAAGAATTTATTTTTAATGAAAAACATTTAGAAGCTTTTGAACAATTAAAGAATTGTTTAATTACCGAACCGATTTTAAGCATTTATTCCTCAACAGCCGAGACGCAGCTGCATACTGATGCATCTTCATCAGGTTTTGGTGGCATCTTGCTACAAAAGCAAAAGGATGGTAAATTTCATCCTGTTATGTACTATAGCCGTAAGAGTACAGAAGCCGAAAGTAAGTTACATTCTTTTCAGTTAGAAACGTTAGCGATAGTTTATTCGTTGCAAAGATTTAGGCCGTATTTATTCGGAATGGATTTTGTTTTAGTTACCGATTGCAATGCTTTACGGTATACTTTAGAAAAAAAAGACTTGAATTCCAAAATTGCCAGATGGGCTATGTTTATTGATGAGTTTAGTTATACAATAGAACACCGAAGTAGTGACCGTATGAAGCATGTAGACGCATTGTCGAGAGTTAATATCTATGTTGTTGATTCGGACAATGAGCAAAGTAATTTTTTAAAATGTATTTATGTTAATCAGATTAGAGATGAGAAATTAAAATTAACAAGGAGTAAAATTGAAGAAGACAATATAAAGGGTTACGAAATTCGTGATAATATTTTATATAAGACGGAAGGTGATAAATTGTTATTATATATTCCGGACAATATGATTGAGTCAGTTTTATATAAATTTCATAATGATTTTGGGCATTTTGGTGTGGATAAGGTAGCCGAGTTAATTAAAAGAAATTTTTATTTTCCGAAAATGAGAGAAAAAGTAGGGAAACATATTAAAAATTGTATCCAGTGTATTGTTTATAACCCTAAGTTTAAAAAAGATAATGAATTGTTAAGAATTATAGAAAAGGGAGATAAGCCATTTAGAGTTCTCCATTTAGATCACGTAGGACCTCTAGATTTCACAAGGGGAAAAAATTATTTTATACTGGGAATTATCGATGGTTTTACCAAATTTATTAAATTGTACGCGACGAAAACCACAAATACTCGAGAAGTGTTAAGTAAATTAAAATCATATTTTTTAAATTATTCGGTGCCGGTTAAAATTGTAACTGATAGAGGTGCAGCTTTCACCTCAAATTCATTTAAATCATTTGTTAAAGATTATGGAATTACGCATAACTTAATTGCTACAGCATGTCCACAGGCAAATGGACAAATCGAACGTTACAATAGAACGTTGATACCATTACTAGCTAAATTATCGGACGAAAAGAAAATGGATTGGGATAACGTTTTGTGTGAAGCCGAATATCTTTTAAATAATACGTTGAATAGATCGGTGGGAGATGTTCCAGCGAAGTTGTTATTTGGCGTTGTTCAGAAAAACGTAATTGAGCCGAGTATATTGCTTTTTATGGAGGAATTGAATAATAATGAGAAGTCATACGAATTAGAAGTAGCTAGAAACAGAGCTAGTGAGAATATAAAGAAATTACAAAATTATAATAAGATGAAGTATGATGAAAAATGTAAAAAGAAAGTTAGTTACAAAGAAGGAGAATTAGTAATGATAAAAAATTTTCATGGTGGAAAATTAGGAGAGAAGTTTAAAGGACCGTATGTAGTTACTAAAGTTTTAGATTTAGATAGGTACGTAGTTAGGGATATAGAAGGATATCAAGTCGGAAGAAATAAATTTGAAGGGATATTTGATTGCCGTAATATGAAAAAATACGTAGAAGAAAAGGAAAATTGTATAGGAGAGAATGAAATAGAGTTTAATTTGGACGAGACTAATAATTTCGAATATGAAGATATTGAATATTTAGAAGATTCTGAATACGAAACATATGAAGATATTGAGTATTTAGAAGAAGAATTTTAAGAATGAATCTGTTTATGAAAAAAAAAAAAAAAAATTTAAATAATAATTTTCCTTTGTATTTGTATTAAGTATTAAATAGTAAACTAATATAGTAAAAGAGAACAGAAATATTAACGAAAAAATATTGAGGTAATAATTAATATTTTGGTTTGTATAACGTAAAATTTAAATTGATTTAAATTCAATTTTATAATGTTATTGATATTGTATAATTCTAAGTTTTGAACTTATCTATCGAGTCGCTAGATGGTCAGGTAGGCCGAGCTGTAAGCTTAAATATTGAAATGATTTAATAAAGAATAAAAAACTGTTAATAGGGTAAACATGAATATACCGATACGGTATATTGGGTAGAAATAATAAAGTGACAGGCAACACAGTTTGTCTCTGCTGTCATATCCGCCGAAGTAATAAGACGTGTTTTATAAAGTTTAATATTTTATATTAAAATAAAGTTATATATATATATATGTGCCGTGTATGTTTTATTCGCTACATCCTGACAAGTTTGGAATATAAACATAATCTGTTTATTTCAATTAATCCGCTACAGGTGCTTCAATTTTCTTATCTTTATATCAACATCGGTCACATGCAATTAAAATTGTTATTTGAGCTTACAATTTCCTTAGCCTCCTGAAAAATTTCTCTTTCATTACTGTTATCCATTTTATCTATTTGAATATAATAAGTGGAATTTTCATGTTGCGGTATTATATCATTATTGCTTTTAATAGTATCATTACAACTGATAAATTCATCATTATCATATGTCCCGTCCGCCATTTCATCTTCTTGATACGAAGCAATATCATTTATTTTTAAATCAACATCATTAATTTTGCATAATTTTTGTCAATATTTAATTTCCGATCATTTTCATGGTTTTTTCAAAATAAAATTTGTCGGTTTTTGATGCAAGTATGTTTCAGTAATGATGTTCGATGAGCGTGCAAAAGTTTATTACAATATATGCAGAACGCTTTATTCGGTTCATTTTCAACGGGTTGTAACCAACCTATGATTGTAAATAAGGAAAATGAGAATTGTTTGGTAAAAATTATATTTTGATTTTTTGATACCGCTGAATTCAGGAACCTCTTCCCAGACTTTTCTATACGTTTGTTTGTACTCCTTATTCCATTCCAATTTTAGACAATCAGTTGAATTACCTAATTTCATCTTAAATTATTAGATTTAACCAATCTACACATTAAATTAAATTTTTAATATCAAAATAAAACGAAATGTCAAAATGTTTGTGCTTTCAATTTCGTAAGGGAAATCTGTGCTCGAATTGACGTTTGAAATTAGATGTGGAAATTATGGCGTTACAATCGTTTTACACTGGTTCAAGTAATTTTAGCATATCTGTAATTTGAATGAAATAATTTTTATCTCATACTATGTCTTGACGTAGCAATTAATTGACAACAATTATCCTACACTGCAATTAATTGATGCGTGAATACGTAAAATATGGCCCCGGCGTGCTTCGCTACGCTTATAAATAAAGTTTTTGCGTAGACATTTTGTTGACGTAGAAGCAATGATTTCAAAAAGTGGTAATGAGAAATGCTAGCATATAATGTTTAATTTTTCTTTTTAAATATATGAACGAAAAATAATCAGAACTCTAGCTGATCAGTTCGGATATATAAAAAATTAGCGATCAAATAAGTTTTCAAGTAAGCTTATTTGATCTCTAACTTATTTGATCGCTAATTTTTCATATATCCGAACTGATCAGCTAGAGTTCTGATTATTTTTCATTTATATATTTAAAAAGAAAAATTAAAAATTATAAGCTAGCACTTCTCATTACCACTTTTTGAAATCATTGCTTCTACGTCAACAAAATGTCTACGCAAAAACTTTATTTATAAGCGTAGCGAAGCACGCCGGGCCCTCCTAGTTTATATAAAGGAAACATAAGAAATATTTATGTAATATTACAAGGTTGAAGACATGATAAAAAGAAAATATTTTATTCACGACTACTAAAGAATATATGCTTTCCATGCGTATGTCTTCCATTGTAATTGTATTCATTCCACAACTAGTGAATTTGATTAAATTCTTTAACAGTTCTATAGTTTATTAAATATTCCCCTAACAAATTAAAAACTTCATTTGTGGTATAGTAATATAAACAGGTTAAACCAAGAACAATACATATGTAAAATATAAAATAAACAACAAACTTGTTTTGTTTTTCGCTATCTTTGATGCATTTATTTCAATATGGCGATACAAACTTTTGCAGGAAAACTGGAAATTAATCGAAAAATTTTCAAGTCGTGGATAAAATAACATCTTGTATTCGCTTAGGATGATGGCAATTCTTCGCTCGGATGATTCCCTCCACTCGCTACGCTCGTTTCGGGAAACTTCATCCTCGTGAAGAATTGCCTTCATTCTAAGCTCATACAAGAATCTACTATGCTTCTGATGGTTTTTTATCACTTTGAAGTCAATTGTAAAATAAAAATGATTTTGACAAAATTTCACGCAAAATGAAAAAAATTGAGATTAACTTTGTTTGACAAAAAATCATTGAACGAGTTTTGTTAGTGAACCGTCATGGGAGCGCGTGCAAACAAAGTTTCGAATGGACCAGATAGTTATTATAGATTGGTTTTGACCGAAAGAAAGGTGGTGACGAATTATGGTGGTTAGTAGCTATACTGACTACAATACGGGTCTTGAGAGCTAGGAAAAAGTGATGTTTTAATTGGTGGAGATATGAATGCGTATGATGAATTTTGTGAGAGAAATCCAGTTGAGTTTGAACCTTATTCAGAATAGCGATATGATAAAAGACCTACCAGGTAAACGAGAGTAAGTGGAATAGCCTGCAGTGCAATCGATATCTCTTTGGTGTCGATTGACCGGACTACCGAGATCGAATAGACTGTAAGAGTGGGTGGTGGTTATTACATGATCGAACTTAATGTAAGAGATAACAGGCTCAGAAAGATTGTAACAGTATTATTGGATGTTCAAAAGGCAGGCCGTTTGATTGTGTGGTTCCGTGTAAGTTAAGCCAAGTTCTTAAGGACTTGAGGTTTACGAAAACGTGAATTTAAGACTACCTACCGCAAGGAAAAATCGTTACGAAAGGTAAATCTTCAGCGAGCACAGCATGGTGTAAATCAGGTTACTACGGAAGCTGTAGAGCTTAAACCTTAGGGTGAAAGTAAGCAAACGGAATTTTTGAATAGGACCGCAGAGTGGTTAGACATTAGAATTGAACATGTGAATGTAGTTAAATATTTGGGTATTCAGATCGATTGGTACATGAAGTGACAGGATGATGAGTGTAAGAATAGAATATGGGAGAAACCCAAATAGCATATGATGATGTATGGAATATGATGATAAATCTATAAATCTATAGTTGGTTTTTGCAAGTGATGAAAATCGAGCATGGTCAAGAGCGAGAGTGGTATTCGGGGTGATAAATATGACTCCAATCAACTATTTGGAGGTTGATCACAGTACGAAAGATAGTGAAAATGAAGACTAATTGAGGAAATGTTGACAAGGTTACACAGGCAACCGCTCTTTAAGAAAACCTATAAGGCCATCATTTTGAGCGAAAAATTTAACGAGTGTTCTTCAATTGAAAACATTGGTCGGAGGTAAAGCCTGCTTACTTGTATAATCTGTATACTAAATGTTTACTTGATTAAAGTGTATAAAGGTATCAAGTGGGGAATAAATGAGAGGAAAACCCAAGAGTGGTATGATCTGATCTTGTTACAAAATGGAGGTGGTAGCCAAGTCAATGTGTGTTTGGTCATGATATATGGGCTAGTTTCAGATAAAAGTCAAGTGAAGGGAAGGAATGATTAAATGATTGTACAAACATCATCTGAATGAAAATGGCCAGTTTAGCAAATTTCTTTTAGGATCTCCATGTTTTCTTGCATTTAGGAGAGCCTTTGACTAATACAATGCACATACCACCATCAGTAAATACTGGTTGGACAAACATTGTTAACACGATAGACTCTAAAAACGAATTACTGAATGTGAAGGATAAACTATACAAAATTGCTAGAAGTTGGAAGAAAATTATAGAAATACCCTTAGAAGGAACCCCACAAGATAACGCTGCTGGAAAGAAACCACGTAAATACTCAAATTAATTTTCCTTGATATAAAACAACAATTAAGAGATTATAACGGAGCATGATGGAGATTTAGGCGGTCATAGGAAAAGTAATAGTACAAGAGGATTGTCTGTCACACGCTCATATACATGTACATATGTACATGCTTATTTTGCGAAATTTTTGGCAATGGCGGGAATCTCTAGATGTCCATTTAAGCGAAATTAGTCAAAATACCAGGTTTGCTACCTTAAACAGGTCACAAATCGAAAACCGAAAATTTTAAATACGAAAAGTTGGTGCTGTGGCTAAACCCGCTTAGCAATTATGCTATAACTTGAGCACGGGGAATGTTTTGGACCCCACTTTTCAGTTTATATGCCACTGGCCAAGATTTGCGACAACTTGTTTTTCGCTAAAAAAACAGAAAAACAGGTAAGGGTTAGTACATGCTTATTTTGTAAAATTTTGAGAAAAAATAAAATTGAAAAAATATGCTGGCGGGAATCTCTAGATGTTCATTTAAGCGAAATTATACAAAACACCAGGTTTGCTACCTTAAACAGGCCATAAATCGAAAACCGAAAATTTTACATACGAAACCAAAGCTGGTGCTGTGGCTAAACCCGCTTACCAATTATGCTATAACTTGAGTGCGGGGAATGTTTTGGACCCACCTTTCAGTTTATATACCACTCCCCAAGATTTGCGATAACTTTTTTTTTTCGTTAAAAAACAGGTAAGGATTAGTACATGCTTATTTGCTAAATTTTTGAGAAAAAAAAAAATTGAAAAAATATGCTGGCGGGAATCTCTAGATATCTATTTAAGCGACATTATACAAAATTCCAGGTTTTCTACCTTAAACAGAACATAAATCGAAAACCAAAAATGTTACATACGAATCCAAAGCTGGTGCTGTGGCTAAACCCGCTTACCAATTATGCTATAACTTGAGTACGGGGAATGTTTTGGACCCACCTTTCAGTGTATATGCCGCTCCCCAAGATTTGCGACAACTTTTTTTTGCTAAAAAACAGGTAATGGGTTAGTACATGCTTATTTTGCTAAATTTTTGAGAAAAAAAAATTGAAAAAATATGTTGGCGGGAATCTCTAGATGTCCATTTAAGCGAAATTATACAAAATACCAGGTTTTTTTACAACTGTAAAGTCATGTAAAGAATTTTAAGCAATTAAAACTTCTGACGAAGAATACTAATTAAGTTTGGTGAAGGAAGCCCAGCAAAAATAAAAGCAACATTTAGACTTTAAGTTGCCGGTACGTTGTCTCCTACACACTCATTTTATCCATTCAAAACTTGACATAAAATGAAATACAAAACATAAATCGACTTTTTAACATGCAAAACTATGGAGTATTTCATACAAAATGTTGAATAAATTCTTGTTTCATAATAAAAATTATCAAGCACATATATATCACATAAACAATACATACAACACAAAATTCTTAGTTACCTTCTATTTGAGCCGGAATTTCAGTGTGTTTTGGTGCGAGCTTTTTTTCTTAACATTTTTTCTTACAGGTTCGAGAACAATAAATTTTGCTGCTGCTATTATCCTGATTTACACAAAATCTTGATTGTAAAATATTTGCCTTCCTTTTCTTCTTTCTCCGCTGCTTTGGTTTTCTTAACTGAAAGTTCATCAGTTTCTTTTGGAAATAACAATTAAATTAAGATTTAAAGTCGTGTAATAGTTTTATGTTATTTACCTTTAATTGTCTTGTTTGTTCCATTTCCATCTGCTATAGATCCTGCACGTTTTCTTCCCTTACATTTCGATGTTGGTTATTTTCGAGATATAACACCAGCAAATTGAAATTTAACTCGTTTAATGAAAGGACAATAGATGAGTCGGCCACAATTTTCCAATCGATACGACATTTTTTCTCTGGTATGAAAAATAAGATAAAGAAAAATAATAAAATAATAATTGAAATAATAAGAAAATAATATATAATTAATTTTGTTTTTAAAAAAAGGAAATTATATTTATTTAAAACGAACGATTACCATTCAGTGGAGCAAATATTCTGGCATACCAATATTAAAACATCAATAAAAACAATAACTATGAAAAACTGAGAGACGCCAACAGACTTATCATATATCACAAAAATAAGCAGCCTTTCACTCTATGGACATAGTGAATAAAAACTAGAATAAACTAATAGTATAAACTAGTAAGCATTAGCACATTCCTTATTTCGAGTGAATAAGAATATTCTAATCTTTTTTAGTATTTACTAGAAAATTGTAGAATATGCTGAAAATTATAAATTTCAAAGTCGAAAATAACATCAAAAATCCAAATGTCTGAGCAAAGATAAGATTTCTTCAGGTTTGAATACAAATTTGAAGATATTTGTTTATGTTTTAAAAAAGTTTTCTATGATTATGAGTCTAAATTACCGGTAACTAGGAATTTAAAAAATGCGGCAACCGTAGTGTAAAGAATTGGAAGAACCATTCTTTTTAAAATTTTCGCCTGTTTCCTCAATTTAAAAAAAAACCAAACAATCTTCTATAAATCATAAATTAAATACTGTGTTTAAGTTTATTTATTTACAAAAATATGCTACCGCACAAAAATCTTAAATTTCTTTTAATTATTTGTGGTAGTTTCAAAATTATGGTTTTATTTAAGCGTGCATATACCCGAGCAGAAATTAGTTAGAAATATAGTTAAAATCGTTTCATGTATGTTTTAGGTGTGGGCCAGATGGAGAAGTGGATAAGTCAACAACATCACTTACAAGGAAGTTAAGCAACACTGGGAAGGGTCCCAACTTAAGCGGGGGTGATCGCTTGGGAACTTCATCAGAAAAAATATGGAAATATGATTGTAGCACATTTGAAGCAGGAATATCTCGCCCACGGTATACCAGTATACCTTATCCAGCAGCCTTGGAAACTGTCTAGGATTTGATGGCCCAATCGCATTAATCCGAAAGGTAAATCCGAAATTCAAATGATTAAAGAAACATACACTAGAAAGAGAAACAAAACAAATCAAACTGGAAAAAACCAAATATCGACCCTTGGCTATCGTACCCGGACACGAGTAGGAAACTGGAATGTCAAAACTCTGATGGAAACATCGAAGTTAGCACAAGTTGAGCAAGTAATGGAAGGAATATAACATCGAGATACTAGGACTCAGTGAAGTAAGATGGAAAAACAGCGGAGAGCTAACAACAAAATAAAGGAAATTACACGATGTTCTCTGGTAAATCCAACACACATGAACAAGGCGTAGCAATATTAACAACATGGAACAGAATGGAAACCAATTAGTAGCAGAATAATAACAGCAAGATTCCAATCGAAAATTAGAAATACAACGATGTGCTGCTATGCACCTACCAAAGAAGCTGATGATGCGACAAAAGATGAATTCTACGAACAACCCCAAGCAACACTGACTAGTGCACACTGAAATGACATCAAAATAATACAAGGTGATTTCAATGCCAACATTGGAGCCGACAACACCGAAATGGAATCAGTCATGGGCAAACATGCATTAGATCAACACGTAACAACAATTGAGACAGGCTCATCGATTGTTGTGTCACAAATCAACTATTCATAGGAGGCAGCAAGCTCCCACACAAGAACATACACAAATACACTTGGACATCACCAAATGGAAGAGCCAAGAATCAGATTGATCACGTACTGGTGAATAAGAAGTTTCTAACCTCACTACAAGACGTCAGAGCAAAGCGAGGAGCAGACACACACATTAAACCAGCCGCTGTAAAACACAACAAGTCCTATCAGAGGAAATTTAACATCAATAGATTGAGCGACAAAAATACAAATAACATCTTCAAAGAATCGCTCCAGCTCAATCTACCCAACAACGAAACCACCAGCATTAATGAAAAATGGGAACAAGTTAAAGAACACTCAAAAAAAAAACCAAGTGAAACTAATAAAATTCTACATACATTTTACAATTTTTTTATAAATATACAACACACAAAAATTTTTGTAAAATTTACATTTTTACAATAAATATTGTCATTGTGAAAAAAATTATTTATAAACACTACAAATTCTTTTATTTACATCCAACAAAAGATTTTAAGGTTTATAAATTAAATTATGAAAATGGCAGAAACATTTTTTGGCTTAATAAATATTTTGTAAAATCTTCAAATTAAAAATTTAAGTTTATCAGAGATATTGTGTAATTTATAAAACTTATTAAATTGTTTTAACAAAAGTTTTAGAAAAAGTACAAACCCTTTTATAGTATCAACAAAAAGCATTTATGGATTTAATAATATTTTTTTGTAATATATATAAATATTTTATATATATATATATATATATATATATATATATATATATATATATATATATATATATATATATATATATATATATATATATATATATATATATATATATATATATATATATATATATATATATATATATATATATATATATATATATATATATATTATATATATATACATTTATATACATATATATATATATATATATATATATATATATATATATATATATATATATATATATATATATATATATATATACATATATAAACATGCACATGTATCATATGGGAATTCCGTTAATAAATAAAACACTTTTTTTGCATACATTTGCTATATTTTGTAAATAATTTCTAGTTAAAATTTTTTACAATATTTTATAAGCCTATTCGGTATGTTGAATGAATTTTCGTTTACTAAATTACTAAATTAAAAATCGCAGTTTCTCTAATTCATCAGGAAAAGGAAACTTTTTTGGGATCCGGAACACTAAATCCTAAAGAAAGATACATGTTTGTTTTACATTTTCTTTCGTCACTTAATGTGATATTAACGTAGTGTATTAAATGAAATAAAATCGCAGATTATCCTTTTGTTATAATAATGAGAAAAATGCTACGTCACTAAATGGTTTTACTTTTTCTTGTGGCATAGGTTTACTTTGCCATTTTAAATCTTTTTCGGTCTGTAAACAAATTTAAAAAATAAATAGTTATCAATTTTTTCATCAAACTTACATGCTGCATGTTTATGCTTACCAATTTCTAACCCTATGGCTTCCTCTACTGTTGAAAATTAAGAAATATATCTCCCGTTGAGGCGTTGAATTTAATTAATTTTAGTCTTGTAACACAAGTGTTTCTCCAATTTTGGTTTAGTTCTGCCCATGAACAATTATTTTTTGTCATGAACAGTTCTCCCTTTATAGCTAGGGTTAATTTTTAAAAAGCACGAGTTTTATAAATGTTTAATTTAATGAGCTACTATGAGATTTAAAATTTTTTGTTGTGTTTAAAGGTTAAAAAAAGACATTTTTGATAATAATATTTTAAGTTATAATTTTTTAACAATTTACTATGCAAAATTAAAAAATAATAAGGTTTATTCGCTTCCATTTAATTATATCAGCTTTATTTGTATGTTTTTTCGATAATAATAGTATGTATTATTGTATTGTTTTCTAACCTATAGCCTAATGAACTTAACCTATTGCCTAATGAAAATTTTATTCAATTGGTATGATTCCAATTGGTCAAATTGTTTTGATTTCATTAAAATTATTTTCAAATTATAATCACAATTGCTTTGATAAGTTTTGTTCAAAAATCAAATTTATATAAATTCTCTTATTTCGTTTAGTTGAACTTGGTTGATTGTATGAGAAGGGCGTTTTTTATCATCAGGGTTTTTTTATTAAGAAATTTGATTTATCAATTAAAACAATAAAGATTTATTGTTTTAATTGAAGAAAATGTTTTTATTTTTTATAATACACAATTCTTTTTTATAATAAAATCTTTGTCAGAGAATAAAGTATTGTAATCGATTCGTGAATAATGAATTTTATTCTCTCGCAAATTAAAATTTTCGCTCGTGCCTCGCTCAAATTTTAAACTTTTGCTTGAGAATAAACTACTTCATTATTCACTCATTGATTAAACTACTATTATATCTCATCGATTGTTTTTTATATTTTCTTTTATAATTTTAAAACTTTATTAATTCACAAAAAATGGGTTTTGTGCGATATTTTTTGGAAATTATAGAAATTTTTGAATAAATTAATAAGAGATAATCTTTAGTTTTTTTTTAAATTTCCAAAAAAAAATCGCCAAAATCTAAATGATTAGTATTATGTAGAAAAGTAATGAAATTATAAGGCAAAAAATAAAATTTTACGGAGATATCCACCCTCCTCCCTTATTATTTTTAATACTTTTTATAACAAATAATCAAAAACTGTAATTGTATTTATTTTAATTAAAAAAAGACTTACTCATTCATTAAAACAAAAAAAATTTGAAAGCCGTTAAGTTGTTAGTGAAATACATCAAATTGAACATATATGAAACTCGTGGTTTTTAAAATTACACCTAACTTAAAGGGAGAATCACTCGCGATTACAAAAACTTTTCTTCCTTATGAAATGTTGTTTTTTATTTGCTCTTCCACTGTAAAAAAAAGTTAAAACAAATCAAAAAGTTTGTGTTAAAAAACCGAATTTCTGGTTTAAAATTCGTGATTTTAACCTATGTATGGAATGTACCACGTCAAACGGATCAACGCTGAGCTCAAAATTCTATTAGTCGTTGAAAGTTAAACCCTTTTTCTGACCTTTGCTTGCTAAACACGAACATACCCTTGAACATTTTGATATAGTAGTTAAAAAAATTGAAAAAACGGTTTCTATTAAAAGATGCGATGAATTTTACAAGTATAGCAGTTACACAGTTTAAGAAACTCTATAATCTTGCTTATATTTGCGCCATAAACAAATTTTTTTACGACAGAGAATTTTGAACACAGCCTTGATGCGTTTGAGATAAAACGTCCCATATATATATATAAAGAATGTAGACTCTAAGTTAAAACAACTTACCATACATTCAGTAAGGAACGGATTTATTATAGCTCGCCAGTTGTCCTGCTATGCCAGTCGCCATATTTTGATTAATTTTTATTACATTATTATTGTCCATCAAAATTGAACGTAGTCGAAAATTTAAACTATTATCATAATATCATCATAATATTAATTATTATGTATTAACCATCAAAAGTGTCATATAAAACGATGATGATGTTAATACTGGTCAAACTAGGGACTATCACTACCACTGTTTATTATATATAGACCACTAAATTAGCACAATTTAAGAAAAATTACTTTTCTACTTAGACAGCCAGATTGTAACTGAAAAGGTTTAATACCAATTTTCGTTATGACTTCAATTTATAAACTTTTATAAAAGTGTTTGTAAAAAGAATTTTTTTTTGTAAAATAGTTGTTGATTTTTTAAATTGCAAAAGTCTCTTTGTAAAGTTTAAAAAAAAGTCTTCAATATTCGTATTAAGTTTTACAACAAAAATTGTAGAATGTTATTTTTCTGTTCACAAAATTTTACAAAATTTTGTACAATTGATTTTTATTTTGTTATGGATACACGATTTATGATTTAAAATTTAAAAAAACCAACATAATCTTAAAAAATATTTTTGTCAAAACAATAAAAAAAAGTTGTAATTAGAAATATTTATGATTTTGTACTTTTTTAATCCGAATCACAAAAACAATTGGTAAGTTTACAAATGTTTTTCATATTTAAAAAAGAATACAAAATTTTCTATAAAGTTTAGGATTTTTTGGTAATTTCACAAAAATATTTTGTTAGCAATTTTACAAAACGATTTTGTAAATCTTACCTGCAATATTTTTTTGAGTGAAGCTTACGTCAAAACTGTAACAAATGTGCTTGGATACCAAGACAAATCGCGGAAACGATGGATTAGCGATGATACCTGGAAGAAAATTGAAGACCGTCGTAAGCAAATGGAAAGAGGGTTTAACCATAACAATTCCAAAGAAAGGTGATCTAAGAGAATGCAAAAATTGGAGAGGTCTCTCCTCAAAACAACAATGAAAATACTAGCGATGATCATCCTTCGAAGAATATTTCCATCAATTAACATGAAACTAAGAAATGAACAAGCCGGTTTTAGACCAGGAAGAAGCTGTACCGATCATATCAACACAATCCGTATCATCATAGAGCAATCAAACGAATGGAACTCACCACTGTATCAACCCTTCGTGGATTTCGAACGCGCCTTCGACTCAATCAACAGAAGCGCGATATGGAAGACACTTTGTGAAATGGACATCCCGAAGAAAATAGTTGATCTAATCAAAGAAATGTATCGGGATGCTGCAAACTACTATCCCGCTACTATTCCTTATATTACTAGATAGTATCATGAGAAAGCTCGATGATGCAAGTCCAAATGGAATCCAGTGGAATACAACAAGACGGCTCAATTCAATGATCTAGACTACGCAGATGACATCTGTCTACTTACACACACACATACGGACATGCAGCAGAAAATACAGAAGCTATCAACCCTTGCACATGAAGTCGGTCTCAACATTAATATCAGAAAAACAAAGACTATGAGACTGAACACCAAAACGATAACACCAATTACCATCAACAATACACAAGTGGATGAAGTCGACAAATTTGTGTACCTTGGTTGTACTGTAGCAAAAACAGGCGGGACTGAAGAAGATATCAGTCAGCGTATTAACAAAGCTAGAAATACGTTCAATATGCTTCACCAGATCTGGAATGCATCCGTCGTCCTGTCAAGAAAGACAAAGCTACGAATGTTCAATCCATGTGTCAAGTCAGTACTGCTGTATGGGTGTGAAACGTGGAAACACACAAAGAAGATCACAAATCAACTACAGGTGTTTGTGAACAAATGCCTGAGAAGACTGATCAAATGCTTCTGGCCCAAACACCATCAGTAACCAGAAACATCTAAGGCTGAGAAAATACATACACCTCTACACTGAGAAAATCAGCTGAAGATATAACAAGGATTTCCCTAGAGTGGAATCCACAAGGTAAAAGGAGAGTTGGAAGACCACCCATGACGTGGAAGAAAACGGTGCTAGCTGAAGCAAAACAAATCAAGACATGGGGTGAACTGAAAGCGATTGCCCCCAACAGAGCTAGATGGTCCAGTCTAGTAGACGCCCTATGCTCCTAAATGGAGATAAAGGAAAAAAAATGTTTTAGTTATCGCTTCTCAGCTGAAAGTCTATAATAATAGTGATTAAGGTGGTATGTATGTTTTAATTTTTTCCTTTGTAATTTTTTTATTTTAATTTGATTAATTTAGGCAGGTGCGTGATAATCAAAGTAACTCGAAATTATAATGTAATTTGCATTAAAATGTCATACTAAAAAAAATTTTGCGCGTAATATTATTTAATGCAAATAACAGACATTTTTAAACAACATCCTTTATATTTTACTCCAAGTACTCTGTTAAATATTGATGCAAAGAGCATTAGTTTAGCCCTTAATAGAAACATTCACTAATATACCCAAGGATACATTTCTTAATATTATAAACTTCTGTGTAATTAAATGTAATTATTTTAAATACCAAAATATTTTTTATAGGCAAAAATTCGGTTGTGCTATGGGGAATCCTTTATTTCCTATATTGGCCAATATTGTAATGGATAATTTAATCAAAGAAACTATATACCAAATCGATATCCCCATTCCGTTTTTCAGAAAATATGTTGATGACTGCATAAGTGCTTCCAGTCCACCATATTATTACTGTATTAAATAGTTTAAATTCATATCATCACAAATTACAATTTACTTTTGAAATAAAGAAAAACTATCAATTACCATTTCTTGATGTTTTACTAATTAAAAATTCAGATAGTGATAATATAATAACAAATTGGTATCAGAAACCTACTTCCACAGATCGACTATTAAATTATCACTCATATCATGCATTTAAATACAAAAAAGCTACCATCTCAGGATTACTTCATAGAGTATTTACATTAAGTGATCAGTCTTTTTGGAATCTAAACATCGAAATAATTAAAAAGATTTTAACCAAAAACAATTTTCCTATCAACTAAATTAATATGATGATCAATAATAAGCTTCAATTTCTCAAAGAGATTCCAGACCGAAACCATCAACTCCTTCTTCATATCTCTCCACACTACCAATAAATAATATGACGTCACCCAACTCTCCATTCAAATCGGCACTTGCATCACATGCAAGAGAAAAACAACACAAATTTGATTTTAGCAACTACAAAATACTGGGTAAACAATATAATATTAAGAAACGATTAATATTAGAAGCTTAAGCCACATATTAACCCAAAATAATCCCATTAATCTACGTAGTGACACTGAGAATCTATCCACCATATATTCTGCTATTCTATCTGCCCAAGGACAGTAACAATTTAACAAAATGTGAAATTGGGTCATAAAGACAAATAAATAAACATAGCATAAACAAGCAGATAATTTTAGATATTCTTAGATCAATTTATTTTCAGTTCATTCATTATAATCCTTTACAATAATTTGTGAAAATTCGATTAACTAAATCATTAAAAATAAAAAGAATTTTCCTATTCAATTTCATTTTTAGTAAAAACAGGAACTAGATACATTTCATAATAACATTTCAATTATTTACAAGTGACTTTGTATCCTCTTTTCTTGAACATTATTTCACTAATAAAATTATTCAAGCACTCACACAAATATTGGAATTTGGCAAAACACAATTTATAACTCGTTGGATAACTTTTTTTTTGATTCGAAATATTAAAATAGAAATAATGATTTTTAAGTTTATTTCGTTTGTTTGAAATCTCCATTAAAAGAAAGAGATAGTAACAATAACATTTCTAAATTGACAAATTTAATATAATTTTCATTAGAAAAAATAAATGCCATCTCTTTCTTAGCCAACGAGTAAATATTGAGAAAAATACATTATAAAATTGTACTAATTCAAACCGCTTAACAGGTTGTACTATCCCAATAATTATTCATCAACGTAGATCTAATAGTTGTCAAGTTTACAATAGTCATTCTTCCTCTATTTAAAAAATAATGCATTATAAGTTGAAAATAATCTAATCTTCATGCATCTCATGCTGCACCTAGATTATATGCATCTTTAGCGCTTAATAACTGTAGATCAAATTTGATAGATTCATTAATCGTTGATCTTAAAACTATTTTTGATTTGGGTATTGCTAACAGTGTTGAATTCAATACGTCCAAAACACAAGTTTGCCATTTTTTAAGATTGTCAGCACCTAACCCTTTTCCATTGAAGTTTGATTCCAAAGATCTGATGGAGAAAGAGTCCGTGAAACTTCTAGGAGTTGAGTTTGAAAATAATATGAAATGGAATTCCCATATTTTTAGCCTAGCGAAGAGCGCTGTTCAAAAATTGGGGTTTTTAGGACGATGTCGTAAGTTTTTCAGTAGTGAACAGCTTCTTTTAATTTACAAATCTTTTATACGTCCCTGCATGGAATATTGTTCTCATATATGGGGTGGAGCATACTTATGTAGTTTGAAGTATCTTGATTCTGTACAGCGGAGAGCAGTTAAATTAATTGGTAACTCAAATCTTACTAATGACCTTGATTCCTTGCAGCATAGAAGAAATATTGATTTGACGATTTTCTGAACGGATGAACGGGTTTCTGAAGAAATAAAATCGATTTTACCTAAGTCTGCAAACCTATCGCGTCATACCAGAGCATCTGTAGCGGCCCATCCTTTTACGGTTTAAATAATTAGATATAGAACTGTAGACTTCCAGCGCGACTTTTTAATGAGAATCTCTCATCTCTGGGATTCGTTACCTTCGTGGGTTTTCCCTGATAACTTTAATTCGCAAAAGTTCAAAGTCGCCGTTCATAAATTTCTCAAAGAAACTTAATTCTCAATCGATTCTAATCCCTAGTTGGCATGGTATCTTCGGCTATTCAGAGACGTTAATATATAATTAATTATATTAACACTAAACATGCCTAACTTTCAATAAATAAAAAAAAATATGGTGTAAATAAAATATAATTAAATTTTTATAGATTTTCTGACAATTAAATGAGCTATTTATAAACAATTTCAAAAACTTGATGTGTTTTTGTTGTGCATGTTGTTTTGTATTCTATAATACAACATAAATACATTATTTTTAAGGATTTTAAATGTAAGTAATTTTATCTCTTGATTAATGTGTAAAAAGTAAAAACTCTATCTTAAGATTATATTTTTTGTAATTAAACAGTAACTCCTCTGAAGAAGTTTGCAAATATAGCAAACGAAATTAATAAGGAAAAAATAATTAAAATCAATAAATAATGGGCCATATGTATAAAACCTAGTAACTACCCAGTGAACACAAGACGTAAATATGACATCACACGAACGTCATATATATGTGATGTAGTTGTTACGTAAATTTGACATAAAAATGACACTCGTCATGACTATATCCTAGTATCATTTATATGATGCTTTCATGACATCACACTGATCTTAAATTGGACTTCGATATGATATCATAATTTGGACTTAAATATGACCTTATTATGATGTTGTTAAATTTCACTAGAGGTGTATCCATTTTAATTGTATATAGTTTGAAAAATTTGGCGTATAGTTAGTTATTGCTTCCAAGCAGGTTATAGAATCCTAGCAGGTACGTAATGAGTAATGACCAATGAATGACTGACGGGTAAGTGTTTTTGTTATAAATTTGTTGTTCAATTGTTGTAAAATTTTTTTAATTAAAAATATAATACATCACAAAAAAAAATTATATTACTATGATATCAACCTTATATCATAACAACGTCACAAATATCTCCACAGACATCACATTTATGTCATAGTTATATCATTATTGTTATGTCATGGCTCTTACGTAAACAAGTGGGAAATAATGATATACATATGACTTATATATGACCTAGATCTTACATAAGACGTGACTTAGCGTGATGTCATTTTGATGTCACAATGACGTAAATGTGTTTTCTGGGTAGGTTTTTTAAGTGTTTACTAGCTTTCGTATGCATAAAAAAGTATTCTAAACTTTACTTTACTAGCTTGCTCAAAAAAAAACATCGAATTGTTTTGTTTTTGAGTGTTTGCTATGTTTGGTATGCATAAAAACCTAAGTTTGCTGGATCTATGCTGGTATATACTATAATCAAACCTAGTGTCTTATTTACCACACTAAAAATATTACTAGGTTGTTAATTTATAGTTTTTTATTTTTGAGATGTGATATGAATTCGAAAACAAGACAGATGTATTGAATTTATTGGTTTTTTTATTCTGATTTGGAAGATGAAATATGTTTTCGTGCATGTAAAGCTTACAAATTGCGTAAACCGGGTGAAGGAACAGTAAATTTTAGACACCATTAGAAATAGTAAACTTTTAAGACATAGCAATTTACTCTTCTTGAAATAACTGAAGCAGAATCAACCCAATCTTCAGAGTAAAGTAATTAATATTAACAACTCGGAATCAATGAGATGCAATACCTATAACGAATGGTTTCACTTACAGACTTGTTGTTCGTTCATGATGCTTCTTACTTTTGGTTCAATGTACTTTGCACGTTTTTTTTCCAAATTTTATGTGCCTATACACTTTGGCTTTTAAATAATCGTTCAAGTGTCGGCGGAATGCAGAACGTGCAAAATGATTAGCAAATGAGACGGATCAAGGTTTAACGCGACCCATGCCAATAAGAAGTGATTTACGTAAAAATTTTAAGTCAAAATTGTCACATAAAAAATATGCAAAATGAAGACGTTTGTCATCTAAGAAAAAATTTCAAATTTGTGACAGACTTAACAGCAAGAATTATTCATAAAACCTACCGTAATTGTTTTCTGATGGAGTAATTCTCATAGTTTGGACAAAGCAATTTTGTAATATTTTTTGCTAGTTTTGCAGAAAGTGCAAGATCACTTCCCTCCAGAGCAATGGACCCAATATTTTACCAGTTTCCTGGTAAAAAGAATCACTTCTATTTTTGCAGGATTATTTTCTAACCCACATTTTTGGCGCATGTCAATGTTATTGAAAGGGTAGGTGGTATTGGCTCGTCTAACGTACTTTGACTAGAATTATTCAATCCTAGTCTGGCATCCAAATTTTTAAGTTTTCGTACTTGAGAAGCTCTAGATTGTTTTCAAAAGCATAGCTCTTAAACAGCAAAAGTCCTTTCCGTTTATCGTTCTCAAGACTGTCATTCTAACCTTACCAGCCTAAAGAAACGTCTTTTGCTAATTTTAGAGCTTTAAATCCCCTTGTGTCTTTAACATAATCTATAGCAACAGAAATAAAAGCCGGATACCAACTTATAAAAGTAAAAATACAAAAACTAACAATAGTTTTTCCTTATAGCTTAATTGTAATGAAGACAAATTAATCCAGATATAAATATTAATGCTGAGAACTACATGTTATTTGCAAGAATAACATGTAGTTCTAAAACACAGGAGCAAGTCTTGTATTCAACAGTTATTAGTGATTTCAACGATTTAGTTAACACACATTTGGTTATACCCCCGGAAACCTGTTGCACCAAGCCACGAGGCGTCAATTTATCAAAACAAATATTTCTAGCATAATTCGATATACCCATCGCCAAGGCATACCATCGCTAGTAAGAGGAGCGCCTTCGATTATCAAACATTTGTAATAAGCTCATTAAATAAGACAAAACAGAGTGTTGCTTGAGCGGTGGAACCAATGATTCATTGCAAAAATAAAAGACTGTGTAAGCCGCAGTTCCAAATCAGAAACGTAATAAAAACGATTCACGGCATGCCCACGACTAATAATAAGAGGTACGCCAACGAACTCAAACAGTTCATTTTACACCCCAAAAACATTGGAAAAACGTATAGGAAAATCTCAAAAACAATACACAAATTGCCATCTGATAGCTGAAAGCAATCTACGAAAGATTACGTATCAAATCTACGAAAACCTTCAAAGCACTTATGACAAATAGTCTATCGCCAATTGTTCTGAAAAGAAATTGGGCTGCATCTTCATTCTTGCATTTCTGACTAATGAAAGATCAAACATAAAAGGTTTCGAAGTTTTAGAAGAAATTATTACTTAAATACGGGTTCTGAATAAAGATTTTTTTTCTTCAGTAAAACAACTTATTTCACTTCCATGTAAACAAACACAAAAATATAAAATAAAATGAATATTTTAATATTGAACTTCTTCTTATAATTATTGACATAAAATTCTCCAAATTTACTAAATAAATAAATAAACTGGAAAATGGAAATATATACGAAGATATATAACAAATAAGCTATTTATTTCACAACTCAAAAAAGTTTGTTATTTAAATTCCTAGTAAACGCCATAGCAACAACCTAGTGCGATGTTTTTTAATACTATCCTCCTAGTTTAGTTCATACTCAAACCAATTTTTTACTATACTAGCAATTTTGTATTAAACTAGGTAGTAAAGTTTAACTAGTGTTTACTAGTTTTTATACATATCGCCCAATATCTCGTAACTGTAATAAAATATATTATGTTTTATTAAGCAACAACAAAAATTAACCTTTGGCACCAAAGAACCCAAATAATTTGACCAAACTAAAATTGAATTTGGAGAAATCTTGATGGTAGGGTTTGGTATGTGAGATCAAAAACTAGAATATTGCATTATAAGTTTGTCAAAAAAATGTTGTCAAGTGTGTCAAAAGAAAGATTTTGATTTATTTTTTCCCCATTTTTTGGAAAAAAATAAATCTAATTTTTTATATGACATGAAATTTTATTATTATTATTGAGAATTATGGCCTTATAATTTTGTCAAAAAAATGTTGTCAAGTGTGTCAAAAGAAAGATTTTTATTTATTTTTTTACCCAATTTTTTGGAAAAACATAAAACTAATTATTTGTATGACATGAAATTTTATTATTATTATAGAGAATTATGGCATTATAAGTTTGTCAAAAAAATGTTGTCAAGTGTGTCAAAAAATGGTTTCATTTATTTTTTTAGCCAATTTTCTGGGAAAAAATGTTTGCTGTTTTTATGACGTAAATGTAATTGAAAATGAAATTGGAGATAGAAAATTTTGAATGTGTAATAGTTTTTGAAATATTTTTGGAATTTTGAAAAAAGTTTGAATGCTTGATTTTGTAATAATTTTTGCAATATTTTTAGAATTTTGGAAAAAGTTTGAATTTTTAAGAATTTTTGGAATATTATTGGAATTTAGAAAAAGTTTCAATATTTGATTTTATTCTAATTTTTGGAATATTTTTGGAATTTTGAAAACAGTTTTAATTTTTGATTTTGTTATAATTTTTGCAATATTTTTAGAATTTTGAAAAAAGTTTCAATTTTTGATTTTGTAAGAATTTCTGGAATATTTTTAGTATTTTGAAAAATTTTAAATTTTTGATTTTATTATAATTTTTATAATTTTGGAAAAATTTACAATTTTCGATTTTGTTATAATTTATGCAATATTTTTAAGGTTTTTGGTTTTATTGATTTTATTCTAATTTTTAGAATATTTTTAGAATTTTGAAAAAAAAAATAGAATTTTTGAATTTGACATATATTTTTAGAATTTTGAAAAATTTTAAATTTTTGATTTTATTATAATTTTTATAATTTTGGAAAAAGTTACAATTTTTGATTTTGTTATAATTTATGCAATATTTTTAGAGTTTTTGGAAAAAGTTTTAATCTTTGATTTTGTAATAGTTTTTGAAATATTTTTAGAATTTTGTTTGAAAAAAGTTTGAATTTTTGATTTTATTTAATTTTACAATATTTTTGGAATTTTGAAAGAAATATGAATTTGTGATTTTGAAATATTTTCTCGAAACGCTAAATGGAGAGGTTTTTGAGTAGTTTGCTGATTGTATAATCTTTTCACTAAACTATGTTAATTTATGACCTGTTATGATTTTCCGACAACGTATTGATGTTTCGTGTTAGTTTTGTAATACAAATCTAAACAGAGATAAAAAATACATGGACTTTAACAAAAAGTTATGTTTGTTATACATAGCTGCCCAAAACTAAAAACCATGTCCTCATAAAAGTTTTTTGCCATAAAACTATATCAAAATCCTTAACCCAGACCGAAGTCTTGATAGCTCAGAGCTGTAAGATTTCAGCCTCTCCATATTTTGATTTTTGATTTTAGACGGCTAAGCAAAGCTTAGGTACAAGTACAACTATTTATTAATTTTATTACTGTTATTTATTAATACTTTGTTCTTTTAATTTTTTTTATAATTTAATAATTATTATTATTATTATTTGTATATTTTAATCATCTTTAATTTGTAATCATTTCTGTTTTTTTGTTGTATATTATGTGAAATCATATTTATGGATATCTTTTGTAAATAAATAAATAAAAAAATAAATAAATAAATATCTGTCTATCTCAGTCTATCTCTCTCAGTTTATCTATTAGTCACAGCCTATCTATCTTAGTCTATAACAGTCTATCCATCACAGTCTCAGTTTATCTATCTATCACAGTTTATCTATGAAAGTCGATGAGATAGACTAAATCACCGATAGATCACCGTGTATCTATCTATCCAGATTACATATCTATCACAGTCTACACTGAAAAAAAATGTACGTAAAAGTAACATAAATTGCCGTTGATTCAACATACATTTCTGTCATTTTCGATCCTACAAATTGTTCGTTAAATTCATTAAATCCTTTTACGGTTTAAATAATTAGATATAGAACTGTAGCCTTCCAGCGCGACTTTTTAATGAGAATCTCTCATCTCTGGGATTCGTTACCTTCGTGGGTTTTCCCTGATAACTTTAATTCGCAAAAGTTCAAAGTCGCCGTTCATAAATTTCTCAAAGAAACTTAATTCTCAATCGATTCTAATCCCTAGTTGGCATGGTATCTTCGGCTATTCAGAGACGTTAATATATAATTAATTATATTAACACTAAACATGCCTAACTTTCAATAAAAAAAAAAAATATGGTGTAAATAAAATATAATTAAATTTTTATAGATTTTCTGACAATTAAATGAGCTATTTATAAACAATTTCAAAAACTTGATGTGTTTTTGTTGTGCATGTTGTTTTGTATTCTATAATACAACATAAATACATTATTTTTAAGGATTTTAAATGTAAGTAATTTTATCTCTTGATTAATGTGTAAAAAGTAAAAACTCTATCTTAAGATTATATTTTTTGTAATTAAACAGTAACTCCTCTAAAGAAGTTTGCAAATATAGCAAACGAAATTAATAAGGAAAAAATAATTAAAATCAATAAATAACATCTCGTAACTGTAATAAAATATATTATGTTTTATTAAGCAACAACAATAATTAATCTTTGGCAACGAGGAACCCAAATAATTTGACCAAACTAAAATTGAATTTGGAGAAATCTTGATAGGGGATTGGTATATGAGATCAAAAACTTGATTATTGCATTATAAGTTTATCAAAAAAATGTTGTCAAGTGTGTCAAAAGAAAGATTTTGATTTATTTTTTTTCCCCATTTTTTGGAAAAAAATAAATCTAATTTTTTATATGACATGAAATTTTATTATTATTATTGAGAATTATGGCCTTATAATTTTGTCAAAAAAATGTTGTCAAGTGTGTCAAAAGAAAGATTTTTATTTATTTTTTTACCCAATTTTTTGGAAAAACATAAAACTAATTATTTGTATGACATGAAATTTTATTATTATTATAGAGAATTATGGCATTATAAGTTTGTCAAAAAAATGTTGTCAAGTGTGTCAAAAAATGGTTTCATTTATTTTTTTAGCCAATTTTCTGGGAAAAAATGTTTGCTGTTTTTATGACGTAAATGTAATTGAAAATGAAATTGGAGATAGAAAATTTTGAATTTGTAATAGTTTTTGAAATATTTTTGGAATTTTGAAAAAAGTTTGTATGCGTGATTTTGTAATAATTTTTGCAATATTTTTAGAATTTTGGGAAAAGTTTGAATTTTTAAGAATTTTTGGAATATTATTGGAATTTAGAAAAAGTTTCAATATTTGATTTTATTCTAATTTTTGAAATATTTTTGGAATTTTGAAAACAGTTTTAATTTTTGATTTTGTTATAATTTTTGCAATATTTTTAGAATTTTGAAAAAAGTTTCAATTTTTGATTTTCTAAGAATTTAAATTTTTAAATTTTTGATTTTATTATAATTTTTATAATTTTGGAAAAATTTACAATTTTCGATTTTGTTATAACTTATGCAATATTTTTAAGGTTTTTGGTTTTATTGATTTTATTCTAATTTTTAGAATACTTTTAGAATTTTGAAAAAAAAAATAGAATTTTTGAATTTGATATATATTTTTAGAATTTTGAAAAATTTTAAATTTTTGATTTTATTATAATTTTTATAATATTGGAAAAAGTTACAATTTTTGATTTTGCAATAATTTATGCAATATTTTTAGAGTTTTTGGAAAAAGTTTTAATCTTTGATTTTGTAATAATTTTTGAAATATTTTTAGAATTTTGTTTGAAAAAAGTTTGAAATTTTGATTTTATTTAATTTTACAATATTTTTGGAATTTTGAAAGAAATATGAATTTGTGATTTTGAAATATTTTCTCGAAACGCTAAATGGAGAGGTTTTTGAGTAGTTTGCTGATTGTATAATCTTTTCACTAAACTATGTTAATTTATGACCTGTTATGATTTTCCGACAACGTATTGATGTTTCGTGTTAGTTTTGTAATACATATCTAAACAGAGATAAAAAATACATGGACTTTAACATAAAGTTATGTTTGATATACATAGCTGCGCAAAACTAAAAACCATGTCCTCATAAAAGTTTTTTTGCCGAAAACTATATCAAAATCCTTAACCCAGACCGAAGTCTTAATATCTCAGAGCTGTAAGATTTCAGCCCCTCCATATTTTTATTAATTTTAATAAAATTAATTTTTAATTTTTTAATTTTTTTATAATTTAATTATTATTATTATTGTTTGTGTAGTTTAATCATCTTTAATTTGTAATCATTTCTGTTTTTTTGTTGTATATTATGTGAAATCATATATATGGATATCTTTTGTAAATAAATAAATGAAAAAATAAATAAATAAATATCTGTCTATCTCAGTCTATATCTCTCAGTTTATCTATTAATCACAGCCTATCTATCTTAGTCTATAACAGTCTATCCATCACAGTCTCAGTTTATCTATCTATCACAGTTTATCTATGACAGTCGATGAGATAGACTAGATCACCGATAGATCACCGTGTATCTATCTATCCAGTTTACATATCTATCACAGTCTACACTGAAAAAAAATTACGTAAAATTAACATAAATTGCCGTTGATTCAACATACATTTCTGTCATTTTCGATCCTACAAATTGTTCGTTAAATTCAACAACTGATATCTGTGGATCAAATTTTACTATTAATTTTTAACATACAGCTAGTAAATTTAACAGACATGTCTGTTGATAATTACGAACACGAGAAACAATCTGACTGTTAAAATAACGAACAATGTTTGTTGAAATATTGTCTACAAATGTTGGTTTAGGAACAACCTCTGTTTACATAGGCCTACTTTAAATCTAAAAAATAAAAACTACAAAATAATAACATGAATTTGCATTGAAATTTGTTAAGACTTTTATTTATTTTACAAAAATTTTACAAGTTTGTTTAGATATCCGCACTATATTAAACACTCCTTCGTAGCTGTTGACGTTGCAAGCGTTCTACTCAACGGTGATCTACGCAAAAATTCGTTTGAGCAACCAATTTTTTCCAAAGGAACTCATGTAAAACCAATTATAAACTGAAAATTTTATTTAGAGAGATCATGCTTTCGAATTGAAAAATTTAATCAAAATCAGTTTAATCAAAATCTTGGCGTAAGTTTTCAAATAACATAATGTCAATCTCTTGTTACTTTACGCAAATAACTCATTTAATAAGTGTAACGATCGGAATAATCGCAAAACAATAATAAAATCAAATTCCTCTTTGTTTTCAATTCAATAGAAATGTATTACATTAATTTCCGTTCATTTTTACATTAATAGTACTTTTAAAATTTTCCCAACTTAACTGCTAATTGATTTTGAATATATTATAAAAAGCCAACGAACGTACTAAATTTTTATTTCCAATACTAATGAACAGACGTCGTTGTTAATCATTGCTGAATTTCAAGTATTACCCGATTTTGTTTTGACATCATAAGATGTCAAAAGCAAGATCACATTTTGAATGTTAAAAAGTCATTCATTCCATTTTTGTGACTAAAAAGAAAATGTTCAATTGTTCTTTTTTTAAACATTAAATAAACATAGCTTATAGTTAAATAGAATTAAATTTTGTGTCTGGAAACATAAAGAATATTTTCAAATAATTTTAACACAGTTTAATAATAAGTTATTCCGCTTATTCTGACAGGTTAATTATTGTATGAAGTAAAATAATTTTGATCCAATTTCTATGATCAAAACAAAAATGTTTGTTGCATCTAAAGAATAAAGTGGTTGAAGATAAATGATGTAGTATTATTTTAAATTTATAATGGCTAATCCTTTTGATAGTGATAATGATATCTTGGAAGGATTTTTTTATGTCCGATTTGTAAAGAAGATTTAAAAACACCAGAACGTCTAACATCACACGTCGAGAATTTGCACTCAGAAGAACAAGATTTATTGAAATCATTGAAAGATATTTTTAGTATTGCAAAAAAAAATATATATAAAAATTATTGATTAGCAAGAAATTTTGATGAACCAGATCATCAATCAACAATTTAAGATAAGTTATTGTTTTATTTTATATTAGTATTGAAATTTAGTTTTTTTTTGTGTGTTTTAACTTGGGTATTTTGATGACAGGCTAATTATACAAAATAAGAGATTCCCAATCTCAAGGGTCGTACCGGGGATAAATAGATATCCGGCGTGCTAGGAAAATTTCTAGCATATTATATTAGTTAACAAAGGTCCAAAGATAATAACTGGCTCCGTATCAGGGCAGTTATAATAACTAGCGCCGAACAAAAAGGGACCCGTTAGGTTGATTACAGTTATATTTCTTGTATTTTTTTTAGATATATATATATATAAATAATTTGGTGGGAAAATATTTTCCAGGTTGGGCGTTGGCAAGCCGGTTTTTTTTTTGGAAAAACTTTTTTTTGTGGAACATCTTATATTATTATATTTATATATTTATATATTAATTGATTATTTCAATTCAGATTAATTAATATCTATATATGGTTTATTTTTCGCGTCGGTTTATTTAGCTAAATTTTGTTAAAAAGCTAGAGGAAAAAATAAAGGTTTAGTTTCTAAGGTGTTCATGTGTATATTTATCATAAGTACTCTAAATTTATATTTTCAAAATTTAAAGAATTCCGCGTTTCTCTTTGTAAGTTTTAGGATAAACCAGTTGTGGTTTTTTTTGGTAATAGGGTGGTGGTTGTCAATCCGGTTTGGGCCGTGGTTGTCAATCAGCTTTTTGTTTATCTTGAAATAAACCAGTTATTGGTTTCGTTTTGGTTTTGATTAGGAAATTATATATTTTGAATTTTGATAAGAATGTATACAATTATGAGGGGTCAGGGGTTGATAAGGAGGTGTCGGCCAGGTGGGTTTGAGCCCTGGATGAATGAGGTGGATGGGAGAGCGAATGAGGAGAGAAAAGAGAGAATGGTTGAGGAGGTCCCCATCTCACCGACCACGCGACAGGAAGAGGAGTGGTCTGGTCCACAGGAGGCCCCTGTTCCTCATTGTATAATTAGTTAAGACTAATTTTTTTTTAATTTTGAAAAAAACCGTTTTGGGACAGCAATTTTTTTTGGAGATTGTTTTTTGTGCTGTCATTTGCCTTTAGTAATACTAATTGTTTTTTTTAATTTGGGAAAAAAAAAAAAACCGCTTTGGGGAAGCAGCTTTTTTTTGAATTTTTTTTATGCTACCATGTACATATTGTACATATATTTGTTTATATATTGTACATATTTTTGGATGATGCAATTAATTTATATATGAAATTAATCGTATGTTTTTCTGATTGTGGTTAAGTCATGTTTCTATGAGTTTTAGGATGTTATTAACGTAATAAAGGTTAACATTGACCAAACAGCTTTTCAACAGTTTTGTATAAGTTTAAATCTTTCGTCACTACTTTCAAAGTATTATTGGTCTATGTTTATGGAAGTACAATTGAAAATAATTAATTCCCATCAACTTTATAGAGTGAGCCGGATCCAAATCAATATCTCTACATTTGTCATCATATTGATCCGCTAATGTACGTATACAGATCTCGTATGAGTCCATTTTAGCTACCACCATTTTTTTAGAATTATTTTTTCATTGCGATTAATTTTAAAAAGTGGTATAAATATAGAAATAATTATTTTTAGCTAACATTTATTTTTGTTTTGGATACAATAAATAAAGCGAAAGATTTAACCTAAACAAATATATTAGAGTTAATAACTTAAAAATTAGTAAGCTTAGTTTTGAATTTAAAATAATCGTAATTTTTTTTTTAAATTACCAATTTATTATTTAGTCTGAAGATTAAATTTAATTAATTTCATGTAAAACTTTATTAACACATATTATGTATTTCATGTTTCGATTTAGCATTTTTAAATAAGAAATTATTTAGATTATGGATAAGTTATATATTATTTAGGTTTATTGATTCACTTTTCTCAGCGGTAGGCCTAAAAAGCCATCCATAGAGCTTCACTCTTTAACATTGATGTCGTTCTTAGATCGCCTATGACCATCGGGGTTATGCGATCGAAGAACATTGGTTTCTTCTCTTCATTCGGCGAGGAAGTCCTCAGGGACGAGGAGTGGTGTTGCTGTGTTTGTACTTAGGTGCAAACCAGTAGTACCATTCTTTGCTCAGAGGCTTCTTCGGTGTAGTGAAGAGAAGAACCAATTGTACTTTGCTTTCAGGATCAGAGGCTTCACCTCATACAAATTCAAAAACTTTCCATTTTTCCACTTAGCTTTTACAATAGAACAATTTTTCATAGAGTTTAAGATTTGAAGTCTGGTGCTCGGGAGCGTTCTACAACTTTCGCATTAGGTTTAGTTGTAATTTATTTGTAGATTAAACAAGCACAACTGGGTCAGTAGAAATGGACCTAGTGTCTAATCGTGACAGTTGTGATTGTTTTATTAGGGTGGGGAGAATCTGTTCTGTAGAATCTGGTCGTTAGGGGCTTTTCTAGTCAGTTCTCACATGCATTGTTGAAGTGGGCTCGCGAACGCGGGAATTCAAATTTGAACAAAATGGATATTGTAACCATACTTACTTTTTAAATTGTCTCCAGACGAATCTTGATTTTGGGAATCTCTTATATTATTAAATAAAAATAAAATAAATCAAACAAATTTTTCAAAAAACTAAATAAACAATTTTTATTCAATAAATAATTTTTTTTTTAAATTTAAGTTAATTTTAGGTAACTAAATAAATAATTTTTTTAACTAAGCAAATTACATCAAGATATAAATAAATATTTTTTATTTTTTTTAAAAAAAATAAATCAATATTTCAAAGTTAGGACGGTGCATCCAATAAATAAACATTCTTCTAAATATTTTTATTTTTCAATTTTCTTTTAAAAATAAATAAATATTCTTAGGGGTGCTATCGTCAATAACTAATTTTAGGTATATATATATATTTCAGTATATCTGAAATTGAATAAATAAATTATATTTTTACATATACAATATCTTAGGAATTTTTGTACAGATTCAGCAAGGATTAGCTGCGACGGTCTTTCCTTTGGTTCCTTTACGAAGTTTGTTTTTTTACAAAAATTTTCTGTTTTTTTTGGGGCGTTCGTTGGTTTTTTTGTCGTTTTGCGCTTTTTATTGTTTTCACTTTTACAGCATACTAGCTACATTTTTTTTGTTGAGATTGGTTTTATTATTGTTATTTGTTATTGTGAATTCTGGATTCTATAAATTTTACCATCAAAATGTCAAGTCAAATAGACATTGACCATCCATTTTATGGATTGGAACCCAGCGAACTGCAGATCGAATGTCTGGTTCGAGGTGTGGATTTCAGAGGGGTCAACTGGGCAGAGGAACTTCGAAACCACGCGGTACAAGGTTCAGTTCCATTAACTGTATCTCACGCGAGAGATTTGGTAGCTGAGTCTCAAATGGTGGTGCAGGCAGCACAACTAATTGTGAATCAGATACGTAGACTTCAGCCACCGATTAATCAGCCTTTCTTAGATGGTCTGGCTAATCGTGTGTTGCACTATACAGGGAGGATGAATAGGTTGGGTTCTCGCGATGATTTGCAAGAAGCCCGCACCTACGCTATCTCCCAATTGTCACGCGCTTGGGATATAATAAGATCGTTGTCAACACGTCCAGTTATGCAGACTAAACCAGGAGGATCATCTGTACCATCCGAATCGCCTGCGTTTCGGCCAGAGGAGAGATCCACTCCAATCCCAGTACAGCCAATAACTGAGACAATAAATAGTCTGAATCGTACAGACCATCAACAACAGAGACGGTCAGAACAATTACCACCATCGTATTTTCAACAATCAGGTTTAAGAGTGGAGGACTTCGCATTACCACAACTGGGTTCATCGTTCCAAGCTGAACAAAGATACATCAATCCGGCATTGGTACAGCAGCCTCTGAATTATCAACCGATACCACAGGAGCAGTTGCAACAATTTCAAACAAATTATCCACAAGCTCCATTAACAGCACCACCACCATACAACCCACTTCCTCAGGTATCTCGTGTCGCGGCTCCAGCATTGTCACCGGGAGCATACCGAGAGGTACGTAGGAACAATTTGAGTCGTTATGACTCAAATTGGGTTCCGAACTTCACAGGGGATGGTCACTCTCCTGATGTTCATGAGTTTATCCATCGAGTGGAGGCGGCTGCAAGGAGGGACCGTGTGTCCTGGGACGACCTGAGGTCGATCGTTCCACGGTACCTCAAGGCAGCTGCCGATAGATATTATTTGAATTTAACTCATGAATATGAGGAAGTGACCTACTCAGTGCTTAGGGAAGGACTCCTACGCACCTTCGGTACGCTCACCGATGTTAAAGCGGTATTACGTGTTCTTTTGAACCGTAAACAGAAAGTCAAAGAGAGCGTTTATGAGTATTTAGTTGAAGTGGGTTCGTTAAATCGGAGATTAGTTCGACCATTTGCTGCAGCTGAATTATTAGAAATCGCTAGGGAAGGACTGAGTGTAGAACTGAAAAACGCTACACTTGCAGCAACAATCACAACTATGGACGAGCTTCGGACATTGTGTCAGAAGTTCGAACGTTTGTGGTCTACACCAGTCCCAACCAGAATGTCAAACTTAAGGATTAGCGAACTACAGCAAATGGACGACTATGAATCAGAAATAGATCCAGAACAAGATGGATATATTGAAGCTGTGGATACACAACCTAGAAGAATTCTGCAACGACCTGCGATATCATCTGGTAATACTAATCAACCTGGTCCATCAATGTCCAGACAACCAATTGTCTGTTTTAGATGCGGGGTAAATGGACATCGAGCTCCTGATTGTTCTAAAAACAGAATAAAACTGTATTGCTGGAAGTGCAACAAACCTGACGTAATTTATGCAAATTGTTCTTATTGTCACCCGTCGGTAAACTTCCGTCCGAGAGTACATGCTTCGGGGATGGTACCCTCGGTTCAACATCCAATGAGCCCGAAGAAAACGACGAGAGATGTAGCAACGCAGGACGATCGATCACCACTCAGGAAACCAGAATAAAATCACCCAGTACATTTAATTTCCCATCATTACATCGAACATATTTTAGACGTCTTGAACGTAACATTAGATATTGGAGGATGAGGAAATTATTTCGCAAAGCTTGTATTTCATCTATCCTTTCAGAAACAAAGGATCCTCGGCCGCGACTAGCAATAAAGATTTTGGACAAACATATTTCAGGTCTATTGGATAGTGGAGCGTCAATCACAATACTTGGAAGAAATTCCTTGGAATTATTGGAATCAGCAGGTACAACTTACCGTAAGTACACTTCGTGTATTCGTACGGCAGATGGTACTGCAACAAAAATTTTGGGTTACATCGAAATTCCAATAACTGTGAATGGCTCCACTAAACCAATGCGGTTCCATATAGTCCCTGGATTACGAGAAGAGCTCTACCTGGGCATAGATTTCTGGGAGAAATTCGGTATTGTTCCTTCTTTTGTTAGTGAACTGACTCGCACAGAGCTACAAACTTTTAATATACATAACCTCACCACTGACCAGCAACGAGAACTGGATATGATCAAGGATTCTTTCCCGTCATTTGAAGTGTCTGGACTCGGAAAGACTTCTTTAGTTGAACATGTCATCGATGTTGGTGATAGTGCACCTGTTAAACAGAGACACTATCCCACATCGCCGGCTGTTCAACTGAAGGTCTATGCCGAACTTGACCGAATGCTTCAAATGGGCGTGATCGAAGAGTCTAACAGTTCTTGGTGCTCGCCAGTGGTTTTGGTACAAAAAGAATCTGGTAAAAACAGATTATGTATTGATAGCCGTCGTGTCAATTCACTAACGAAAAAGGACGCTTACCCACTTCCCTTGATTGATGGCTTATTAGGTCGTCTAAATAGCACAAAGTACATTTCCAGTATTGATCTCAAAGATGCTTTCTGGCAGATTCCTCTGGCAGAAGCATCTAGAGACAAGACAGCCTTCACAGTGCCTGGTCGTCCATTGTATCAATTCCGGGTTATGCCCTTTGGATTGTGCAATGCTCCCCAGACAATGTGTCGGCTAATGCACAAAGTGATACCACATCAATATCACGAAAATGTCTTTGTTTATTTGGATGATCTATTGGTAGTCTCTTCCACGTTCCAGGAACATATGGAATTGCTGTCCAAAGTCTCTTCATTGTTAAGAGCGGCTGGGTTAACAATAAACCTCAAGAAAAGTAAATTTGTTCTGAGAGAGGTGAAATACTTAGGATTTTTGGTTGGTGAAGATGGTCTTCGAACAGACCCTGACAAGGTAAGAGCTGTAGCTGAGTATCCAGCTCCATCTACAGTAAAACAAATACGTAGACTATTGGGAATGGCTGGTTGGTACCAACGTTTCATACCAAACTATGCAAGCGTGGTATCACCAATTACAGATTTATTGAAGAAGAGTTCGGGGAAATTGAAATGGACATTGGAAGCGCAAGCTGCTTTCGAAAATTTAAAACGATTGCTGACTACAGCACCGGTATTAATTAACCCTGATTATAATAAAGAGTTTTTTATTAGATGCGATGCGAGTCTGACAGGGATAGGTAGTGTACTGTATCAGATCGACGAGGACGGACAAGAGTGTCCGATAGCCTTCATGTCGAAGAAACTTAACAAAGCTCAGAGAAATTACTCAATTTCTGAGCTTGAATGTCTTGCGGCAATTCTGAGTGTGAAGAAATTCAGGGGCTATGTTGAAGGTCACCGATTTACAATTGTGACTGATCACTCAAGTCTGAAGTGGCTTATGTCACAGAAAGACTTGAGTGGTCGTCTGGCTAGGTGGAGCCTAAAACTCCAACATATGGATTTTACCATTGTCCACCAAAAAGGTACCCAAAATATAGTCCCTGATGCTCTATCTCGTCTTTATGACGATACACACGAGGAATTGACGGAAGCATTAACACATCACATTAACGACATTAAAATCGACAATGAAGGTTATCGGCACAAGGAATATACGGATATGATAGCCAAAGTTCAGTCATCTCCTAAGGACTTTCCGTCTGTTAAAGTCGTGGATGATAAGCTATACATACGTATTGAGCCAAGACCTGATGCAATACCCAACGATGTTCCTGTGTGGAAGCTCTGGGTACCAAAACCGATGACTTCAAACATGATTCAGAAACATCATGATGATAGTACTGCTGCTCATGGAGGTGTTAAAAAGACTTTAGAATTACTTCGACGTCTTTATTATTGGCCGGGCATGGCGTCACAGGTACACAACTATGTTGTGTCCTGTGACACATGTAAACAAACAAAAGCCACGAATCAGATATTGCGTCCTCCGATGCAATATCAATTCGAAACAGCACGTCCATGGCAGAGAGTCTATATAGATTTTTTGGGACCGTACCCTCGTTCTACACTTGGGAATACGGTGTTATTGATAGTTCTGGATCATGCTACGAAGTTTGTACTACTGAAACCACTTAGAAACGCAACTTCACCGAAGGTGAATGCTTTTCTGAGGAACGAAGTGTTTCTTACATATGGGGTACCGGAGTTTCTGCACAGTGACAATGGCAAACAGTTCACTAGTAGGAACTTTCAAAGTCTTTTGTCAGATTTCGGCATTAAACACATTAGGACCGGTGTCTATAGTCCTCAAAGTAACGCGTCAGAGCGGGTCAATAGGTCAGTTTTAGCAGCAATTCGAGCGTTCATTAAAGGTCAACACACCAAGTGGGATTCACAAATTGGTGAAATCGCATATGCACTGCGGGCTGCAGTACATTCTGCTACCAAGTACTCACCGTACTATTTATTGTTTGGTCAACATCCAATCTCGGATGGAAATACTTACCATTTGTTGAGATCACTACACCAGCTTGGTGAAGATGCTGGTGAGGAAATGGAACGCACTGATCATTTGACTCTGCTTAGGAACCGGGTTCAACAAAATTTAAAAGCAGCCTTCAAAAAATCGCAACATCAGTACAACCTGCGATCTAAACTACGGACTTTTCAACCACAACAACGTGTGTTTGTACGGCAACATCATTTGAGTGACGCTACCAAAAAGTTCTCGGCAAAATTGGCTCCAAAGTTCTTGCCTGCAATGATTAAGACTAAGATTGGAAATGTACTCTACGAGTGCATAGATATGAGCGGTAAGAATCTTGGAGTCCATCACGCGAAAGACATCAGGGAATGATGTCTTTTCCTTAGGTAGGGTTGTTCCTCTGGCTGATTGTCGTCTCTGGGGTTCACATCTTCAGGTCATACTTACTGGTTGTATCGGGGTGTCCATGGTGCTGGCGTTCGGATGGATGGTCGGTCTCAATACTCAGTGAAGTTCTTAAGGACTTCATGAGTGTTGGAACCGGTCATCGGTCTTGACGCCGGTGACTGTGGGTATCTCGATCCCAGATACAGTTTAATAGGTGGAAGTAGTTCGGTGGTTTTCTGTCATGGAGGGGATGGCGACGTTTTTGTGATTTCAAGAGTAAAAATCTTGGTTTCTACCTTGAATTCATGGTGTAACGATCGCAATAATCGCAAAACAATAATAAAATCAAATTCCTCTTTGTTTTCAATTCAATAGAAATGTATTACATTAATTTCCGTTCATTTTTACATTAATAGTACTTTTAAAATTTTCCCAACTTAACTGCTAATTGATTTTGAATATATTATAAAAAGCCAACGAACGTACTAAATTTTTATTTCCAATACTAATGAACAGACGTCGTTGTTAATCATTGCTGAATTTCAAGTATTACCCGATTTTGTTTTGACATCATAAGATGTCAAAAGCAAGATCACATTTTGAATGTTAAAAAGTCATTCATTCCATTTTTGTGACTAAAAAGAAAATGTTCAATTGTTCTTTTTTTAAACATTAAATAAACATAGCTTATAGTTAAATAGAATTAAATTTTGTGTCTGGAAACATAAAGAATATTTTCAAATAATTTTAACACAGTTTAATAATAAGTTATTCCGCTTATTCTGACAGGTTAATTATTGTATGAAGTAAAATAATTTTGATCCAATTTCTATGATCAAAACAAAAATGTTTGTTGCATCTAAAGAATAAAGTGGTTGAAGATAAATGATGTAGTATTATTTTAAATTTATAATGGCTAATCCTTTTGATAGTGATAATGATATCTTGGAAGGATTTTTTTATGTCCGATTTGTAAAGAAGATTTAAAAACACCAGAACGTCTAACATCACACGTCGAGAATTTGCACTCAGAAGAACAAGATTTATTGAAATCATTGAAAGATATTTTTAGTATTGCAAAAAAAAATATATATAAAAATTATTGATGAAACAGTGGAATTAGCAAGAAATTTTGATGAACCAGATCATCAATCAACAATTTAAGATAAGTTATTGTTTTATTTTATATTAGTATTGAAATTTAGTTTTTTTTTGTGTGTTTTAACTTGGGTATTTTGATGACAGGCTAATTATACAAAATAAGAGATTCCCAATCTCAAGGGTCGTACCGGGGATAAATAGATATCCGGCGTGCTAGGAAAATTTCTAGCATATTATATTAGTTAACAAAGGTCCAAAGATAATAACTGGCTCCGTATCAGGGCAGTTATAATATAAGTTTAATAAAAATTAAAGAAAAAAAGTTTTTTATAATTTTACTGTTACTCTATTGACGACTGGTAAAGTGATAACAGCGCACTCTCTTAGCAAAATTTAAAAACTATTTAAAGAAATCAAAATTCAAACGAACAGTAAGTAAATATTAAAATTTATTCTTTTTGATTTGTTTTGGATAAATAATTTAAAAAATATGAGTATAAAAGATTTAAATTGAAGTAACAATTAAAATTTTTTATGTTTTCTTCTGGAGTCTGCCACTATATGCAACATTTTAAAACTTTTGCTAAGAACTGCACACAATCGGTAAAATAATTTTCAGCACATCTTGAGGAGATATTAAATAGTATAGCGGTTTGTATATTGTTCATATTCATCTTTATTCGACACATTGTCAATATTATACTGTTTTTTTGTAGACAACCCAATATTATAGGGCTCTTCTGACCTTATTAATAAACAGCACTTATGTAACCGTTCTAACAAAGTTAGAGTTGGAATTCCAGTCATGGAATTTAATTTTTCGTCAGTATCAATAAGGAACGGTAGTTTATTAAGTTTTTCTATTTCACCATTAATTTCCACAGATACGCCGCGCTCGTGAATGTTGAATTGAGTACCTATGCAAAATTGGTGTATGGGTGGCACCCTTCATCATCCTTGCTGTTAGTAGGATAAATATTTCCAAAGCCATCTTCCGTTCTACTGGACGTATCAATTGATAAACTAAAAATTAAAATATAAGTACATACAAGATTTATAATTATACATTTATTTTCAAAATTGTACATACTTGTTCATTATATTTAACCTGAGTTTTCTTGCCTTTGGCTTCCTCGTCATTATGCTTGATTGTGGTAAATTTCTGATGGAAAAGCATTTGATGTGATGCCCTTTTTCGTATATGTTCGCCCGTGGTAATGGAATTAGCATCTGTTCTTTCTTGCTACAGAACACAAAGTTTTTGCGAATCTTTTTTCCCATCCTTATTACATTTTCCCATTCATTTAATGTTATTTTATTTAACATGACCTTACGGGGAATATGATGCATGGACACGCCGTCAATATCACATATTTTGCACTGTGGTGCGACTTAAATATGTTTTGCACTGTGGTACGACACTAATAGCGACCCAAATATTTCGCAGTTTTACGATTACTTTCCATTTTGCTATTAAAAATTATAAAATTGTGATCAAATTATAATAGATAATAGTGTTGTAACTTACATTTGAATAAATAAATACACCAATTGTTGCACAAATTTTAAAAATATTAAATTTAATATGGTTTAAATATTTTTGTGAGTAAAAATATATGGTATTTGACATATGTTTACAATTTGATTTATTTAACTTGTTTAACATAAAATCCGCTAGAGCTCATGGTGTATGTCGTCAATATACATTTCAGCTTGTTAGGCCATCTTCTGGAATCTGGAGTAATGATCATTACTCAGATCATTATTCAGCCTAACAAGCTGAAATATATATAGAGTAACAGTAAAATTATAAAAAACTTTGTTTTCTTTAATTTTTATTAAACTTATTAAATAAGTTATTTGCGTAAAGTAACAAGAGATTGACATTATGTTATAAATATTTCATTTTATTCCAGTATCAGTTTCATTTCAGCTATTTTGTTTGCACTTTGCTTTTGAACGGTCTGCAGAAACCTATGACAACTTATGATAAGCTAGTTTTTAAAGTTGATCTCGCTCAAATTTTTAAATAAACAGTAGAGTAGAATTAACATTATCATAGCTCTGTTTAGCTGTGTCTAAGGGTATGCATTTATGCAATGGGTTGACATGTCCATATTTATATAAAAACGAATATAATGTTACTTGGATACGAAGACGAAATTTGCACATCGTTCAAAATTTAAATTCTATTTGGCACTAATAAATTTGATAAATTTTCGTTCCGTGTTCAATTTTGATATTATGGAAAAACATCTTTAAAAAGATTTCTATGTGTTTGGACAAAATTAGATAAAACGTTGGAGGAGGATGTCTTCCTAACAATTGTTCTTCAGCATCCTAGCTGTCACTTCGTAACTGTTGCATAAACTCGAAATATATAACGATCTAAAAATGATACGGTATTATCAGTATTTAAAGAATTTATTGAAAAATAAGTGCATACACATTCGTACATCTAGATTCAAAAAACGATTTTGGTTAAAAAAATTCTTGAGTATTGAGTTAAAAAAAATCTGGTAATATTTTCGCTGCCCCATGTTAAGAATCCCTGCTCTGCGATACAAAGCACCCACAGTGGTTTATATTTTTTTGCTTTTTTCATTTTTCTTTTCGATTTTATTGTTGTTGATTGCGTACAAAATATATGTATTAGTACGCTGCAAATTGAACAGCTTCTTCGTGCAATATTTGAATAAACATTTTGATTGCGTCAATGTTTTTTTTATGAATACAAGACATGAATATAATTAAATAATAATAATCACATGTATTTATATGATGGAACAATTTGAAAAATTTTACAGGCAATATCAAGATTTGTTTTAAATGGCTACTAAAGTATTGAAATTCTAATAAAGTTTATTGAATGATGTATATGATAAATCTGAATTAAAAACCAATAACTAATTTGAAAAAAGACAACCTGTTTCAAAAAGAAGCAGTGCTGCCCTAGCATCCAAAAACGCTTCGTCTATGATCTATAGTTTGAGTTCCCTTCTTTAAGGTTTCAACCTGATGAAAGAAGCTGCGCTATTGATTTCCTGATTGAATCTTTCAATCTCCACACATTTTATTTTCGACCATTGTTTTTTCATTCGTCTACACAGCTTTGTAACGGCTTGTCTGGTTTATAGTTCTCCTTTGTGAGCCTGGTGTTGCGTCCATTTCAGATAGCAATTAAATAGCGTCAAGACATACTTGATCCATCTAGAGTTTCTGGGCGTGTTTTTTTGGAATACAAAGATTTGACGAGTAGAACCTTATCTTAGCATCAACAAGAAACTCGTCACTTTCAATTTATGCACCTCTAAAGGATCGCACAACTAGAACGCTCGATAAGAAAAGTGTTGTTTCATACGATGAGACCCAAGTTTGCTTATGAATCGATCGATGCGGAAAGTACATTGCAATTTTCAAACTATTAAAGTTACCAAATTAATTCCATTAAAGTCGGGTGTATGTGTTTGTTTTCATAACCTCCGTAGATAGTAGATACAGCAGCTCCTCTCATTGACCAGGATGAATTTCATCACCACTTGTATGCGTGCACCTACAATGTTTGTTTTTGTTCGCATAAATAGAGAAATAATTAACATATTCATTCGACTCTTGCGTAAAGTAAAAATGTTTTTGATTTATGTTTTTATTTAGCCCCAACCTTGACTTGATATTTTGTTTTTTATGTCAATATTTCTGTCAATGTTTCTGTCAGTCAAAATAATATCTGTTAATCCACCACCTCAATTAAATAATTTAACAAAAATACTTACAATGATTTTGATCAATCAGATGGTACTTTTAGAACAGTTTGTGTTTGTTCAACACAAGCTTGGATCATATTTGGTGGAAACATATTCCTAAGCAAATCTAATAAGGTATATGTTGTCGTTACATTACGGAATTCTGTTTTTTCTGCTGTTTTATCAGCTGTTTGCATAACACCTGGTTACAGTAAGTACAAGTATTAACAATCATTATCGTTGTAATTAAATAGTAACACATACTGTACGACCACCGTGATTCAATTAAGCCTATCTTATAGCCAAATTTAGCGATTTTAATTTAGCCTATCTTATAGCCAAACTTTTATACTATAAACTAACCCCTCCTTGAGGTTTCAATTTTATAAGCGTTATACTAAACTTTAGTAAGTTTCTTACCTGAAAATATTCTTCTCTTCTCTTCCTTCTTATTAATATATCATCATCTTCTACTAGTTTTTTGGCCTATACAGAATGACAGGACGTTTCTGCCTTTGTCTTATTTCGGGGGTATAGACAACATTATTTTTCATGGCTCAGTGAAAATTTTCTGAAATCATGCCCACCGGAATTAATTTCGCTCCAAAGTAATACAAACATATCTAGATATGAGTAATTAATAACAGTAGATATTATATTATAATAACTACCAATCGCTTTGACCATCATCAAGTTTGAAAGTATAATATACCCTACCTAGCAGGGATGGTTAAAAAGCCGGCTTTTTTCATTTTGACCTCTCCAGGTGGATAAAATCCGGTTTTATCCGAATAATATTAAAAAAGCCGGTTAATTTGTTTTTGTATAAAAAAATATTTTTTTGTCATATTCGAAAAGTACACAGCTCCATTTATTCATATAGTTTTTTATCCTCTAATAAATTAGATCTTTCTCTAGAGTCTAGATCAGGGTTCGCAACTGAATTTTATTGGCGTGGCGAAACAATTTTTTTTCTAGTAATCGCTATTTTCGCCTGCCAATCCAATTATGAAAAAGTACATTTGGCTACTACAAGAGATGAAAACGTTGGTTTTTCGTGAGTGAAACTTTTATTCACAGAGACAATTTCACGGACGTAAAATGTGTAAATAAAAATTTGTTCCTGCAATGTTTCTTGTTTTAGAAATTTGCCGTATTTTCCCAACTGTAGCACAACGCAAAGAAATTCCAGTCTGGCATCGCAGTTAATATCCGTCCTCTCATCAACTGCCAATGCAAAGACTTCAACAGCATGAAGATCAGATTTTAACTGTTTAGAAATATTTTCACGTATTTTTGTAAAATATTTATAATTTCTTACGGTACTTGCACTTAACTGCATACTTTGGCTACGGGTGAGAGTTTTATGTTTGCTTTTAAAATTTGTGAAAAGTGTTCCACCACAACTTAAAAGAGTTGATTTAATAAATCCGTAAATGCTTTGCCATGTTTGGCAAGATCTCTTGCTACTTTAAAACTTGCGGCGGTAATATTATTAGAAAATTTAGTATATATGTATCTAGAAATTTTATTTGATTGTTCATAAACCTTTTTTGAAGTATAAAATTGTATAAAATTAAATGGCTTCTTTTGGCTACTTTTGTATAAAATTAAATGGCACATTTACAGCAGTTTTTTTCCGAGAATACCTCTTTTATTTGAGAAGAAATTTCGGTAATAATATTACTGTTGTATTTGATAGTTATTATGAACAAAATATGAAGGTGTTAGAAATAAACCGTCGTTTTCCTCATAAGAATACATAAGAGTTATCTTTGCAGTCCATCAGAATGCAAAAAATTCTTATGTATTCTTATGAGGTATTAAAACCTTTTAAAAATGATTTTCTGTAATTGCAAAAAAGGATGTGGTGCATTATGTAGTTGTCGAAAAGCTGGACTTTTTGCAACGCAACTTGTAGTGGATGCTCCGGCAAAATATGTCATAATAGTGTTCCGATTTTAAATCAAGAAAAGGAGGAGATTGACAGTCATTATAGTTCTCATGAGGATACCATGTTCTAAATATTGATGAAAAAACATTCAAATTTAATGTAGTTAAATTAAAGGGTTGAGATATGTGTGTTTTTAAGGGTTGAGATATGTGGTTTTGATCTTTATTTAGATCTGTTAAGATTTAATTTGTAGCTTAATAAGTTTTGACAATAAGGGGTAGTTTTCGCACCTAAATATAAAAGCACTTAGAGTAGATTTTAAAATGGAGGGTGTGTTGAGCTTAATTTCAAATTTTCAGGCAAATCGATTCAGGCATTTCAGGCAAATCGATACTGATTCAAAGAATTCAGAGGTTCCCTACTATTTTTACCGTCTTTTACTGGACTAACAGTAATATTTAACTTATTACAAAATATCTGAAAAAATCTTTTCTTTATTATGATTCCTAAAACGCGAATTTGAAGACAATTTCGGACACAATTTCAGAATGTTTGCCGTGCCAGAAGAATGCCGTGCCAGACAAATTTTCAAACGTGCCAAGTCTGATACGCGTGCCACGTATTTGCGATCACTGGTCTAGATTATCTATATTTTTAATCGCATAACAATTTAGTATATTTGAGATCAATTATAAAATGTATTTGTTTGTCATAATCACTTCCTGAGAAATCACAATAAGAAAAAAAACCAAATTTTTTTCATCTTTTGGATAGTAAAATTGTATGAAATAATTTTATCCGGCTAAAACCCAGGATAAAATGAATTAGCCACCCGGATAAAATCCAGTGGATAAAACCGGTTAGGAGAAAAATGGTTTTAGCATAAGCGCAAAAGATGCGTTCTCAAATGTTGCAAGATTTTATTATTGCAAAAGAAAATGGAACTCGTATTTGCTTGTTTTTAGATGAATCATCAAAAAACCGATGCTATTTGAATATCAAAAGAAAAGTTCTGGAACTTAGGACAAGTTCGCGTTGAAAGACGTTTCTATGCAAAGAAATTCATTGCGGCCCTTGAAACGACATTGCAAAACAAATTTCGGCAAAAATATTACGTTCATAACAACTGATGGAGCAGCAGTTATGCAAAAAGTTGGACGCCTTTTACCATGTATAATCAGAAGTTGTGCTTCCCACTTAACTGTAATTAATATTCTCTATAATATATCGAATACTACTGAATCGGAGCATATAAATACAGATGTTTTATGTTTGTGTAGAAGAACCAGGGAGTGACAATGTGGAATCAGAGGATGAAGAATACTTAGATGATGATGGCGTTGGCTTGATTGAACAAATTGATAATGAAGCTGAACTAGAGCATGTTGTGGACACTGAAGATTTTGGATTTAATTTGATCATCAGAAAAGTTCGTTTGATTGTAAAGAAATGCCGTTTTTTGAGAAAATCGAATTATATTCTTCAGTTGTATGCGAAACAAGAATTTGGAAAAGAATTGAAACTTATTATGGATAATAGATCTAGTTGGAATAGTCTAGTTTAAATAGTTGAAAGATTTAAACAACTAAAAAGCTGTTTAAGAAAAGCTTTGATTGACATCGCATCGGATATTGTTATTACAGATATTGAAATTTTGTCGATTAATAACATTATTTCTGCACTGAAAAAAACATGTCGTATTTCCAATCGAAATGCAATTTTCTCAACCTCACCGTGCGGTCACATATGGCGAATCAAACTACGGAATTGCATCAACAACTCTACAATTATAAATCGATGAAGTTGAGAGAATCACACGAAATATTTATGTGAAAATAAAATATAGTTCAATTAATCTCAAATAACATATTTGTTTGACACTTGTTAAGGAGTTACTCCTGAGGATGTCCTAAAAAGACGAAATATATAGAGTAATCATAAAAATAAAATTTAATCTTTTATTTTTTTAAAAATTTATATTAACGTGCGTAAAAAACAAGTGTCAAACAAATATGTTATTCAACGAATTACGCCAAGAGCCTACGGCAAAAAGTGTAAGCTATATAATCTCAAATACTTAAACTTTAAAATGAAAAATTCATGATATAACGCCAAAGAAAAATTTTTTCAGGGAAATAGTTATTATCTTTATTCAACTATGTACTGTTATATTGGATATAACATTTTATATTTTAAATAAACCTCATTCTGTCGTTAGGAAAATGTTATCGTGTAGTTGGTCCAATCACAGTGAAATTGATTGCAAATAATTTTTCTTTGCATGAATAATAAACCGCCAACTTCGAGATGAGGTTGTCATGAACTTCAATTTTTTTTTTCAGTGTGCATTTCTACCAGTGAAGCTTACTGTTGACGCCCTCTGTCGAGAGAATGCAAATCTTTTTTCCGCTGATGCGGCACTGTCTTTTATGCTTGAGAACTTTGGATCTGATGAACTCTCACTAAAATTGAAACACGCTTTAGAAGAATGAATAAGCCGAAAACGCATAAATGTATCCGGCACTCTTCAGTATTTACACAATGCTGGAATAAGTGAGATCCATGCATCTTTCACCAGACCATTGAAAAATATAATAGCCAAATTTATTGAATGTTTGCACAAAGATTGATATTCTAAACAAACATGGAAATTCGGCAGAATCTGACTATCTGAAAGAAGCAATTTTGGAAGAACAAACGAATCGCAATGCACATTCCCAGTCATTAAAGCAAATGCTAGAGGACAAAATTCATACGAATTTGACGTCGAACTCAACAAGCAACAAATCGGAGCTTAATTTTGAATTTATTTTAACTTATTAAAATAAGTTGTTCTAACAACAACTTTTTTTTTAATAAATTTATTTTAAATAAATAATTTTATTAATTAAAAATTAAATCCGAAATGAAATTCTTTGAAGCGAACGGTGTGCGAGGAAATATATTAGAGTCCGTCTACTCATTTTTTATTTCGATTCCACTAACGAACGTAGAGTCCGAGCGAGCGTTCTCAGTTGCTGGTATCTTTTGTATAAGAGATCGATCGCGACAAGTAATGTATAGCTTTAAGTGATCTCTGTTTCCTCAAAGCATATTTTAGGCAAACAAAACAACAATTTAATATTTTTTTATACAAATTTTAAAACTTTGATTGTCTAAGTAATAACTGAATTTTTGTCCAATCAGTATGTTTCTTTTTAATTTAAGTTACAAGAAATAACTATATGAATCATAATTTGATATTTATAATAAGTTTATTTTATTATTTTATTTTTATATTTTTGTCGTCTATGATATTGAATTTTTGTACATTTTTATTTTTAATAATGAATGTTTTATTCAATAAATTTTTTTAGTATTGGTATTGATCAGAAAAAAATTAAAAATATTTCGAAATTCGGCCGAACTCCGAAAATGCTTAAATGCGAGTTTCGAATTCCGTTTTTTTTGTTTTCGTCAAAATTTGCAATCCCTAACCCTACCCTCTTCTATTATGAGTTTTACAAAACCAATACAGCAAAGCCGATCCATCATATAGGGAATGTGTCTTTTATTACGATCTGTTATATTTTTCTTATAACAAATAAATCATCATAATATCCTTTTAGGTAGATTTCATATAAAAATCTACCTATTGCAATGGGCTTCATCTCGGAATTTCGGAAAATTTTGATGCCAAACGACTATATGTGATAAGCGGGGATGGAAAAACAAAAAAAAAAAATTATATATATATATATATATATATATATATATATATATATATATATATATATATATTATATAGATTTTATACGTCTTAAACCCGACAAGGTAGGAATTTTTTATTGAAATAGATAATTAATTTCTTTAACCTCACTATTTGTGATTTTCGAATGTTAGTAGGTATATTCCATACTATCCTAAGTCACGTGTGCAGTTATTATTGAATGTTGCCAATCAATATGAAATCAATTTTACGACATAAATGTCAAGTAAATTAGTGAATCGTATGAATTTTTCAATTCGAAATCAGTTTTTGGGTTTATCTGAATAAACCTTATAGTTATTTGTTAACAAAAACAACTTTTATCTCTGAACGTGTTTCGGTTGGGACTCGAACTTAGAACCTCATCAGTACCAACTAAGTTTGAATCTTTTGGTAGACACGCTGTCAACTGCCCCTCGGCGTCGACATTTAGAAACATTTTTTAATTACGATGTTGTAATTTCTTTTTTCTTAGTGAAAAACTTTTTTGTCATACTTCACTGGCTACAGAGTTAGTATTTTTATTATATAGATTTTATACGTCTTAAACCCGACAAGGTAGGAATTTTTTATTGAAATAGATAATTAATTTCTTTAACCTCACTATTTGTGATTTTCGAATGTTAGTAGGTATATTCCATACTATCCTAAGTCACGTGTGCAGTTATTATTGAATGTTGCCAATCAATATGAAATCAATTTTACGACATAAATGTCAAGTAAATTAGTGAATCGTATGAATTTTTCAATTCGAAATCAGTTTTTGGGTTTATCTGAATAAACCTTATAGTTATTTGTTAACAAAAACAACTTTTATCTCTGAACGTGTTTCGGTTGGGACTCGAACTTAGAACCTCATCAGTACCAACTAAGTTTGAATCTTTTGGTAGACACGCTGTCAACTGCCCCTCGGCGTCGACATTTAGAAACATTTTTTAATTACGATGTTGTAATTTCTTTTTTCTTAGTGAAAAACTTTTTTGTCATACTTCACTGGCTACAGAGTTAGTATTTTTATTATATAGATTTTATACGTCTTAAACCCGACAAGGTAGGAATTTTTTATTGAAATAGATAATTAATTTCTTTAACCTCACTATTTGTGATTTTCGAATGTTAGTAGGTATATTCCATACTATCCTAAGTCACGTGTGCAGTTATTATTGAATGTTGCCAATCAATATGAAATCAATTTTACGACATAAATGTCAAGTAAATTAGTGAATCGTATGAATTTTTCAATTCGAAATCAGTTTTTGGGTTTATCTGAATAAACCTTATAGTTATTTGTTAACAAAAACAACTTTTATCTCTGAACGTGTTTCGGTTGGGACTCGAACTTAGAACCTCATCAGTACCAACTAAGTTTGAATCTTTTGGTAGACACGCTGTCAACTGCCCCTCGGCGTCGACATTTAGAAACATTTTTTAATTACGATGTTGTAATTTCTTTTTTCTTAGTGAAAAACTTTTTTGTCATACTTCACTGGCTACAGAGTTAGTATTTTTATTATATAGATTTTATACGTCTTAAACCCGACAAGGTAGGAATTTTTTATTGAAATAGATAATTAATTTCTTTAACCTCACTATTTGTGATTTTCGAATGTTAGTAGGTATATTCCATACTATCCTAAGTCACGTGTGCAGTTATTATTGAATGTTGCCAATCAATATGAAATCAATTTTACGACATAAATGTCAAGTAAATTAGTGAATCGTATGAATTTTTCAATTCGAAATCAGTTTTTGGGTTTATCTGAATAAACCTTATAGTTATTTGTTAACAAAAACAACTTTTATCTCTGAACGTGTTTCGGTTGGGACTCGAACTTAGAACCTCATCAGTACCAACTAAGTTTGAATCTTTTGGTAGACACGCTGTCAACTGCCCCTCGGCGTCGACATTTAGAAACATTTTTTAATTACGATGTTGTAATTTCTTTTTTCTTAGTGAAAAACTTTTTTGTCATACTTCACTGGCTACAGAGTTAGTATTTTTATTATATAGATTTTATACGTCTTAAACCCGACAAGGTAGGAATATATATATATATATATATATATTAGAGCTCTGCATGAATGTCTTGATTTTTCGTGTGCAACGTTATTATCGTTATACTGCACACTTTATTTCATAATTTGAAATACATTGCACACTATAATTAAAAATAAAGAGTGCAACCTTAATTTAGTATATTGTCAAAATCCTGTTTTTGTTTTACATTAGAGCTCTGTACGAATATGTCGATTTTTCGTGTGCAATGTTATTATAGTTATACTGCACACTTTATTTCATAATTTGAAATATATTCCGCACGATAATTAAAAGTCTAAAGAACCTTATAATTTAGTATATTGTCAATAAGGGGTCGTAAAATACTCGAATATTAAGTACCCGGGTAGTAGATATTTTATCAAATACCCGGGTACCCACGTTACCCGTAATTAAAACAAAACAAATTTTTAACAGGACAGTTGTACATATTTAATCAACTTAACTTAAAAATACGTTAAACAAATATAAATGAATTCAATTTCAAAAAAGGAAAAATGAATTTTTGTAATCATTTGTAAGATTCAATATAACTTCGTGTTTAGAAAATAGTATTTTCAAACATTAATTCATTAAGTGTGGAAGGAGCAAATTTTGGTTACTATATTGCGGGCTGCTGAAAACATCCGTTCGCATGCCGTGGATGACTATACATCCACGGCATGCGAATGGATGTATAGGCGCCTGGACCGGCGCCGATTTCATGTGATAATTACCACATATTTTAAACTTCGTGAGGCGCCTGTCTTTGACGAGTCCGAAAACTTTTGTTCTACCATTTTATTCGAATCGGCCGTTTTTTTGTTTGGCAAGCTCCGAAAAATGCCAATTGTCCGGAATCTTGTAAATTTTTTTTTTAACTATGGGGATTGTTAATTTGTTTTAGAACACGAGGGTAAGCTTGTTCGACCAAAACTAGTCTGCTATTGTCGAGTCCGACAACTGACATTTTGGTATGTTTGAGTTGTCGGACTAGACTAGACAATAGCAGACAAATTTTTGTCGGACAAGGTTACCCACGTGTTCTCAAACAAATTTACAACCCCCATAGTTAAAAAAAATTACAAGATTTCGGGCAATCGGCCTTTTTCGGAGCTTGCCAAACGAAAAAACGGCCGATTCGAGAAAAATGGTAGAATAAAAGTTTTCGGACACGTCAAGGACAGGTGCCTGACAAAGTATGAAATATGTGGTAATCGTAACATGAAATAGCGTCAGCCCAGGGACTAGTAGGATTTATAGTAAACGATATATCGTACGAATTATCCAACATTTGGTTTCGCTTACCCCTATTTGTCTCCATAGTTCATAAATCGAAGTGATTGATCAACGTTTAAATTTTCGTTTTTTTCTTTAGTTTTACTTATATTGTATATATGAAGCAAGACAATTCTGTAGTTCATTATAGACTGAAGTTTGATCCCGCTCTCCATTAGAAGAGTTTGAGCGTTGATCTGCAATTCTGATGTTTTGTTCCTTTGAGTATAGAAAATGTTTGTTTCTTAATAGATGAAAAACGTGATCTACAGAGGTGAAAAAGTCGAGATTTGAACTTGACCAGTTTTGATTTTTCTGAAACTTGGCATCTGAAACTTGGCAAACTTGGTAGAACAAAATAAAATATACAACTTATTTTACATTTTTTGAAGTTATTCTTCTTTAACGCTCGTTGTACACATTTTGATGGGGTGTTGGTCGAGAAACCGCGTCACGCTTTTTTTTATAATGGATTTAGAAGTCTCGTCTTTATCACCAAAAAACATAAAGTTCAAATTGTTTTTGACTAAGAAAACTAAGCGGATAATCGACGATTATCCGCAAAAATTTTGTAAAGTGTGTGTAATGTGTATAATGGTCCAACTTGAGAGATAGGATAGTTTTTATCTCGATTAAAAGCCTAAATATTTTTTAATTGCGAATTAAATGTTAAATATGGATGGTTCATATGCAAACTTTTAGATGGCGGCGTAAATTAATTAGTTTACTGTCAATCCTGCTTTATCGACTTTTTAATCATCCGTGTAGGGCCCATATAGACTATCAAATATGTTATTGAGCGATTATTTTGTTCCGGTGTTTGCCGCAATGGCGCTGCAAAAGGGGGAAAGGAGAATAAATTCCAAAAAAATTATATGGGATTTCATACAAAACACAACTTGAATAATTTTACAAATTATCTATGAAATTTCTCATTTTACTACAAAAATATAATTTAAATTTCTTTATGAACTATTACTGACTATATATTAAGTATATTATATAAAACATATTATTTTCTTCTGTCCGTAAAACAAATACCTAAATAGGTTAAATTTTTCATACAACTTTGTATGGGAAATTTTGGCAATTTTTATGTTTCTTTTTTGAGCGACTTAAGAATACTATTTTATATATTATTACGCTTAATATACACTCGATAGGATAGTTTTTATCTCAATTAAAAGTTTTAATATATTTTTATTGCGAATTGAATGTTAAATGTGGTTCGTAAACCATCTTTCAGATGACGGCGTAAATTAGTTAAGTGACACAACTTAATCATGGACTTTTTAAGTGTGTATGAATGAATGGCCAAAGAAGTATAACTTCCACCGTCTGGTCCGACGCAGACCCTACTTTTTTTTAAAGTGCATAGCTTGAGCATAAGCGGCACCCCAACATACATGAAAAATGAAAATTCTGCCAATCCGATATAACTTTGAAATTAAATTGCTTAAGAACGGCTATACTGATTTCAGCAAACTTTTTTTGGTTTAATAGATTATTACTTTCATATAGCCCTTTGAAAAAAAATTAGTTAATTGTTTTTGTAATTAATTTTTAAATGAAAATATTAAAAAAACTTTTTTAAAGATGGCGCTAGGGTCGAATATCAATTGGAATTTAATTAATTTTTTTCCTGAAAATAGTTCTATCCTTATTCTAAAATACATCAAATTTACAAAGAGGCCTTTAATTTTTGTTTTTGAGATATTTAATTTTAAAGATTTTTAGTACGACTAAAATTCTAATTTTTCATCATTTTTTCTTCCATTAACAAAAAATGTTAAATTCAATTATATTTTTACTTTTTTTTAATGAAGTTCTATCTATCCTTACTTTAAAATATTTCAAATGTACAAAGAGGGGTTAGTTCGTGTTCGTGAGATATTTAATTTTAAAGATTTTTGGTCCAACTAAAATTAGAATTTTTCATCATTTTTTCGAACTTCAGTGGTTAAAATTTTTTGTTGATAAAAATTGTTCGTAAAAATAATGAACAATTAGAATTTTAAACGGACTAAAAATTTTTAAAATTAAACATCTCAAGAACATGAATTAACGCCTCTTTGTAAATTTGATGTATTTTAAAGTAAGGATAGAACTATATTTAAAAAAAAAAAAGTTAAAATTTAATTGAATTTAGCATTTTTTGTTAATGGAAGTTGTTTGAAAAAAATGATGAAATATTAGAATTTTAGTCGTACTAAAAATCTTTAAAAAAAATATCTCAAGAACAAAACTTAACCCCTCTTTGTAAATTTAATATATTTCAGAGTAAAGATAGAACTATTTTCAGGAAAAAAATTAATTAAATTCCAATTGATATTCGACCCTAGCGCTATCTTCAAAAAAGTTTTTTTAATATTTTCATTTAAAAATTAATTACAAAAACAATTAACTAATTTTTTTTCAAACGGCTAATTAATCATCTATCAAACCAAAAAAAGTTTTTTAATTCCAAAGCAATTTAGTTTCAAATTTTTATCGGATTGGCAGAATTTTCATTTTACATGCATTTTGGGGTCCCCCTATGCTCAAACTATGCACTTTAAAAAAATTGTAAAATAAATTGTATTTTTTATTTTGTCCATACTTTTAATATGCCAAGTTTCAGGAAAATCAAAAATGTTCAAGTTTTCACAACTCGGTCTAGAACACGTTTTTCTTCTATAGTTTAAAAACTAATTGCCTTTTGGAAAAATACCATGATGCAAATATAACAATAATGCTATGATATTCTTTTACCTTCGTCTATTAACATCGTTGTTCAAATTTTAATATAGTTCATGGGCAAGAGTATTAATCTGGTTTAATTTTTTTAGTACAAAGTAAAAACCTCCTTAAGCTGTTATACCGGTAGCCCTTTCTTTACTCAGTTTTTGTACTGCTAGCTATAAGCGGTTCGATAATAATCTAATTTCTTAAAAATATTTCTATATCCTTATCCTTATCATTAATTTTTTCAGAGCCTAATCGAGTGCAGTATTAATGCAATTTCAAAAATAAATTTATTTTATTGCTGCAGTTAGTAGGTGATAAAATTTTAGTTCTTACTGGCGATTTCTTAAGTGCACGAAGACATAACTCGAGATTCTGCTATTTTATCGTTTTCAAATAATATGTTTCCGTCGTCGTAAAAGTTGTTGTTATATTCTACTTGTTCTGCGGCGTCTTCAGCTTCAAAATCTATTAAACCATCATCATCTTCTTTGACTAACCTTACATCATCACTATTGTTACCACAAGCATTTATTCTCAAGGATCTATATTTTAAGGTGATAGAAGTAAGATTTATTAATTTTATAAATCTACTTAGGTTCAAATGGTCGTTTAAACGCTCTATATTTTATGACTTAAAACCTTTGAAACTATTTCACAGCCCTACTCATTTACAAACTTATCTAAAATGCAGTTTATAATATAAATTTTCCGTAACCATTTCTTGTCCAGATCGACAAAAGTAACAGTGAGAGTTCCGTAAGCATTTTGTTTTTGCAATACCCTTTCTTTCTCTTTATGACATGAACAATACATTTAAATGGATATTAGGTAAATGGGATAAACACTAAAATGGGTATTTAGCAAACAAAATAGAAAACAGCTCATTTCATATTACTATTTTATTCCATGCAACACGTAGATGTTAAACAAAATTTTCCTTAGCTTTATTAAAATATGTTATAAACATTATAGTACATTATGATGCAAGGACGTAAAGCTAAAGATTTTGGAGACATGTGGAGTTTGCAAAGGCGCTAGCCGAGATTTCCACCCACATTAAGTCCAAAATAGGCAAGTAAGGCATTTAAAAAAAAGTTTATTCTAAATTAAAATTATAAATTTGCATAAATTTTGAAATAAAAATATGTTAAACATATGAAAAAAAAACCTTTTATAAAAAATAACATCCTCAAAAAACATCGTTTTTCGGCTAACGGCTGTAAAGTTTAACTTTACTGCCGCTGGGGAGTAGCTAAAGTCTTACTTTTTAGCCGGCGGCTGCAAAAGTGACGTCATTTTTACTTTTTCTGCCGGCGGCTGTAAAGTAACTTCCATATTTTTACGGCGGCTGTAAAGTAATTTTCATATTTTTACGGCGGCTGTAAAGTAATTTTCATATTTTTACGGCGGCAGTAAAGTAAAATAAAATGATGTTATTAATTTGTTCAAAACAGAATGCATTTCAGTTCATTTTAATGAATAAAAATAAAAAAAAATTAATTTCAGAAAATTTATTACCTAAAACATATTTTTAAAAAATTTGATGCATTAATTTCATATTTTTAAACAAATTTAAACGTTTGCCGAAAAAATAGTGTATTGAATTCGGAGCTAAAGTGACTTTTTGTGTTTCGTCTATAATTGTCGGCCTCCCTACGGTCGGCCGCCAAACTATAGACTCAACACAAAAAGTACGACTTTAGCTCCTAATTCAATAATATACTATTTTTTTCTTTGCTTCATAAAGTGTGCAATGTTAAATCATTATACATGCACACGTTTTACAGGTATAACGTTCTGTTTTACTTTTTCTTATCTTTCACACTTTATTTGTGTACAATGTTTTGGATGTTTTGGTAAAAGTTTTTAGTGTTATATACTGTCAAACATTTAAAACAAGGCAACTATGTTTTGACACTTTACAGAAAGAGTATTTTGATTTTAAAATGAATGTGTTTGTGCAGAGGTCTAATATATATATAACGATATGAGGTATAACGGAATTTAGCGGCACTCTCACGGTCGCATTTTTCGACCTACACCAAAATAATTTTCTGTGTATGTTTCGGCAAATAATGTCTTGGACAAGTTCGTGAACTGGCCATATCCGGGTACCGGTTAAGCGGCTAGAGCCTAAAAACTCGAATAATCTAGGTCGCTATAACTTCCGTTTGAATAATGATATTTTAATAAAATTTAAAAATATTGAATATTTGAACCATTTTTATCATTTTTATCCAGATGACAACCTTGGCGTTTCAGGTTTCTCAAAAATCAGCTGTTTTAAAAATTTACTAAACTTTGCTGTCCTTGATCTAGCTGAAATGGCCAAGCTCATATTTGAAAACTTTTTTTCACGTACTTAAAATATAAATCTTTCCAAAATTTTCAAAAAAAATAGTTCAAGTTTAACGGTTGAGACCCTATGGCTGTTGAAATGAAAACAAACGCAAAAGACAATGCTTTCATCATGTTTCAGTTTATGTTATTTAAATTCATCTTAACTTTTAAACATACTTTTCAACTATAGCCTCAAAAAATTTCAGCTTTCTAACCCAAAAGGTTCCATTTTTATAAGCGTTATAATGAATCTCTTGCAAAAAAAATATCAAGCCATTTAATACCATAGAAAAATTATCAAAATCTCTTATGTTTTTATTTTTCTAAGTAACCGTTTGAAAAAAGATTAAATAAGAACAAAAAAACACAACAACAAAAGATGAATAAAAATTGTTTGATAATTTTTGTTCATAAATTATGTGTGATGGTATAATTGTAGTTGTGACGTAGTTCATTTGATCTTTGATGAATTTAATATGTTATTAAAAGTAGTTTAAACCAACTTAAATAAAACTGTTCCGAAATTGTATTGATGGAGTTAGTTCGGATAATGTATTTAATTTGGTTCGATAATTTTTTTGAATAGAATAATTTCTACTTATATTTTTTATTTAAACTAATCTGACTTATCTAATTTCATTTGGACACAAAACCGTCTGACCCCGAAATCTACCTATTTCTAGCGGATATACCTGCCGCTGGGATTTTTTTATATATTATAGCTCACCTCGGTTGGCGTTTCTGCGGGGAGCGATGCCTCCTTGGTTTTGCCAAGGTCGGACATCGCTCAGGTTAGAACAACAAAAAAATCGTATAAATATCACCATTTATAGACAATTTGAATTAGTGAATTATATATAAATCTAACAAAAAAAAATTAAGTTTAAAAATTAAAGTTTTACCCAACGAATTTCATTTCTACAGTGGAAAGTTTCTATACCTTTTCCATAGGAAGACTACACTACGATTCTATCTCGATTCTTGCTATACAATTTTAATGACTTTTGATTGGTTAAATCTCTGATGAGACTGCCATCTATAAACTAATTTTACAGAACTGAACACAAGAAAAACGTAACAACAAACATTGAATAACTTTTAGTTTAAACGTGAAAGTGAAGGTAAAAAAATTAAGTTCCAAAGCTAAAAATATACAACGAACGAAAACATTCAGGTTTACAAGCTTTACTAAAACTAGATTTTTTGCTTTTTAATTTCAATTTTGTAATTTTACGCTATTTTGATTAAAATTTATGTTTAAAATAAAAATATTTGCTCAAATTTTTACAGAAAGTCAACAACAATGGCGAATGATAAACGATTTACGTTCTGGTAAGATTGAACGTGGAAGACGTATCCAGGGAAGAAAGCATGTATAAAAATTTAAATAATTTCTTAAATCATCTTCATATTAAACTAAAATAGTTTTAAAATTTATTTCAATAAATTAATTTTATATATTAGTAAATTTTATAAATTATTTTTTTTAATTTATTTTTATTATTAATTTTATAAATTATTTTTAGATACATTGCAAAAAACAAAATGATGAATATGCTATACCAACAATCGTTATAAAAACATTACAAAAATAACATTTAATTTAATATTTTAGTTATCTAATTTTTAATAAAAATTAAACTGAAACTATATATTAACCTAAATAAATATGTACTTAGAAAAAATTTATTAAAGCTGTAACTAGATTCAACTAAACGAAAATGTGTTTTTATTATTTCAATGTTTTATTCAATTTATTTCTCGATTTCTACCAATAGAATCGTAGGTGAAAAATAACAAAATTTCTATAAAGAATCGTTAAAGAAAGTAGACTAAATTTCACTATGGAATCGTTGGGGAATATCCCATACCGATTCAAGTGGTAGTATTACATGATGAATCGTAGTAGAGCATTCGTTCACGAATCTGGCGGACATTTTATTTTTTTGCATACAAATTTCCATTCCTTTTCCATCACGATTCTACACCTCAGAGAAGAAGTTTCTTCAACGATTCATGAACGAATCGATAACATTTTATTCGCTGGGTATGTAAATAGCAAGATGGTTTTTTTTTTTTTGAAAAAATGTGTGTATGTGTCTTCGTTTTCGATTATTTAAATCAAAATAAAATTTATTTAATATTTTGATTTGACATTGTAACGTTTACTTTGTTAAATTTCGAAGAGCTAAATTTATATGAGCTAGCTTTATAGAAATTTATATGAGCTTATAGGGGATGGTTTGTTATTCATTAAATTTTGTTGATGTTTTTCATAAACAAACAAATTTTCGTTTGGATCCAATTTCTTGTAGTCTTCTTCTAATAGTTTAAGTTTTTTTCCAGCAAAATCTTCTTTCTATTGAGCTTAAAAAAATATGGCTTACAACGGCGAGTCTTCTATGACGAATTGTAAGATTTGTACTGGTGTCTGATGGGCTTTCTATACACATTTGAAGGGTACAGGTGAAAAACAACGTAGGTCCATAAAATCCAATTGCGAGAAAATTGAAATTTAGCGTTTGAAGTGTTTGAAATGCAAGAAAATTTTTGAATTCGGATAAAACAATGAATAGACTTGATTCATAAAAGTGTTTTTTGTGAAATTATCAAAAAAAAAATCACGAAATTACATGAACCGGGACCACCAGAGGCGTTTTGTGGTAAAAAATGGTGACTTAAGTTGTTTTCCCCCTGTAAATTATAAATTTTACTATGAAATATTTTACAAAAAAAATTTAATTGTACTATTTTACTATGAAATATTTTTTAAAAAAATTTAATGTCATGGACTTAGGTTGTTTTTTCCCACAACCGAATGGACTTAAGTTGTTTTTCCCCTGTATGCGAATTTTTTCAATTGATTTATATGGGCTGGGTTTGATATTCATCAAAATTGAATATACCAGCTGAAAACTTTTGTATTTCTTCAATAGATAGCAGCACTAACTCAATTTCGAAAAAATGGACTTACGTTGTTTTTCACCTGTACCCTTCATTTATTTCAATGGTGTTTTGGTAGCTTCTTAGAGTTGTTCGTAAACTTCTAGTGGCGTTGTACGATTATGAGATTGATGTAACTTTTGTTTGGAAGAGATGATGAGGTGAGATTTATTTTCCTCTAGAGGAAAAGCTGCGTCGGATAAATTTATGCCAGGAATCAAATAGATTTCTTCTGATGTGGTAGAGATAGATAACGAATTGCTCAATTTTCCTTCTCGCTTGAATTGAATTCTCTCAAAATTGATTTGTTCAAACAACAAATTTCTATAAGTTGCTATACTTTCTTTAACTGCCTTCAACGCTTCGAAATTATATTTTTTTTATTAGATATAATTAAGCATGATACACTATTTAAATTCGTTAAATAGTTTAATATAATTAATGCACTAATTAATCTTCTGTTGGTAAATTGTTTTTCAGGAAATCATTCAAATCAAAATAACGAGGAAATGAAAAATTTACCAATGTTCAAACTTATTATTTATTTAAATTGAATTTTTCTTAAGACACAATTTCTTTTATTTTATATTCAGTAATGGTGTGTTAATATAAACTAGGAAGGCCCGGCGTGCTTCGCTACGCTTATAAATAAAGTTTTTGCGTAGACATTTTGTTGACGTAGAAGCAATGATCTCAAAAAGTGGTAATGAGAAATGCAAGCATATAATTTTTAATTTTTCTTTTTAAATATATGAATGAAAAATAATCAGAACTCTAGCTGATCAGTTCGGATATATGAAAAATTAGCGATCAAATAAGTTAGTGATCAAATTAGCTTTCTTGAAAACGTATTTGATCGCTAATTTTTCATATATCCGAACTGATCAGCTAGAGTTCTGATTATTTTTCATTCATATATTTAAAAAGAAAAATTAAAAATTATATGCTAGCATTTCTCGTTACCACTTTTTGAAATCATTGCTTCTACGTCAACAAAATGTCTACGCAAAAACTTTATTTATAAGCGTAGCGAAGCACGCCGGGCCTTCCTAGTTAATTTTAAAGCATGAATAGAACACATTGAAATTTCATCTATAATAATGATTGATGCATTATTAATATATGTGCCATGTACACTGTTTGGAGTTATATTTGGCATTGAATTCTCTAATAATGGAATTGGTAATTTGAAAACATTATGCAAAGTTCGCCCCCCAATCAAAAGAGTTGATGCAATACCACTGAAGGCAGTTACAATACACGAAAGATTTAGTGAATTAAATTTATGAATGATTGCCGTTTGAACAAAAGTTTTGCCACAACCTGCATGAGCTGTCAAGAAAAAAAGCTAAAGCATTCGGAGGAACATTCAAACCACAGATAAATGCAAATAATTGACGAAACTGTTTTGGTGATTGAATTTCTGAAGCTTCAAGTAAACATTCACGCTATTCATTATCATTTGTTGCAATACCTCGAGCTTCACATGCTGCAACAAAAGTAGGGTAGGGTACACCTTCATACATACGTAGATCAAAAAAAGATTTTGGACCACGAACATGCAACAGAAGTAAACGCATATGAAACAATTCTATATCTTTTGGAGTAACCATATATAATCGAGCAACAACTTTATCAGCCCCACGTTGTCTTCTTTTCCACGATTTACTTTGGTCATACCAAACATAATTAATTCTGTATACAAAAACTCATTAGCTAAATTATCAATGGAATTCAAATGGAAAAATGCTAACAATTTTGTTCTTGATACATTTGCGACTGTGCCAGCCACATTACCATTCCTGATATAAACATTTTGTCTATTAGGCAAATGACAATCAAGTCGAATAATTGTATGAGATTGAAAATGCATTGGAAATTCAAATATGCGCCAAGCAGCTTCAGTCGAACCAACATACCGTCCATTCAAAAAATCTTGAATTTCATTTCCCACAATCGCATCATCATTATTCACTGCATTCTCTCCATTCACTCTCAATTCAACATTGGCAGAATCATACTCTTTATATACATACTTGTAAACATATTTCACACTTTTAACAGTCGTACATATTTCCACGTTAATATGACAATTGAATTTTGCAAGAAGATAAATATTATACGGAACAACATATCTATTATCAAGAGATGCACCACGTACATCAACACTCATACCATTATCACGTCGACGGTACAAAGGATAACCATTCACATATTCTTTAATATTTTCAGAAAAAGGTTTTGGAAAATTATTACTACATTTACCACTCTCATACAAACAGAATTGGGATTTAGAGCACCACATGGTTCATGCATCATATGACGTTTCACATATTCATGTAATTTAGGAAAAAGAATGGGATCAGGGATTTCAGTATATACAAATTTATTAATCATTTCATTTCCATCAATTCTATCTTCATCTGACAAATTTAACAAAATTCATCATTTTTAAAAATAGCAACCACATCAGTTTGAACAGCATCATTAAAACGACGAATATCACATTCTCTGTTAACTTTTATAACCAGTGACACATCAGCAGTAACATTCTCAGGTCTTTCACAAAATTCATGCATTGATTTAAAAGAACGAACAAAAGGATTCACACGATCTAACTCAAAACCTATCTTACGCATAAGAAAAAATTCGAAATGAAATTTAAAACATAGAAAAACAATATGTACGTTTATTCACATTCAAAGAAATAAATATACTAACAGCTGAGAAAAAATTAAATATAAAAAAGAATAACAAAATAAAGTTTTAAGTTTCGTTTTTATTGTTCGTTGTTCGATAGCAAATATATTTTTATATGTATGTAAACTTATAATGCATATGTATAGAAAAAGTTTTCCGTATATAATAACTTTTTTATTTATGATCCGATTTGTTTGAATCCGGATCCGAATATAGGTTACACTAATATCAGTTAGCTGTGAAAATTTGAATTGAATCCATCTGCGAATAAAAAAGCCTAATGCTCCACAAAGTTTTAATCTAGCGTATTAATATATAAGAAGATATATAATAAAGATGGAGAAAAATTTGTAAATTAAAAGATTTTAAATTAATTAACAATATTGTAGTTAATAAGGAAAAAAAACCATTAATAATAATAAGAAAACGAATGACATTCAATATTTTTAAGTTTTTTTACAATCCGTTTTTCCAGGCAACTTTTCTTTTTTATTCAAAAAAGCAGGAGTTAAATTTCTTTAAAATATTATGGGAAGTTATTGCCACAGTGTTTTCCATTCTATTTAATTTTATGTTTAGAAAGTTGAGAGTTTCATTAGTTGCAACTTCACACATGAATTTGATTGAGAAGTACTGTGAGTTTAATATTCTTAGAACTTTGGAGATGTAATTTTTCTTAATATTGGTTTAAGTGTCATCTATAGATATCTTCTGTATCCTATAGGCAGCAATTTTTTTTCCAGATAGTTCCTTCAGAGAGATGATACCATTTTTGATTTTAGTGGAAGTAATTCTGATTCGCATACAAATATTAATCGCTTCATACAAAATTTCAGCGGTTTTATCGGATACTTCTAAATCAGTTCAATATTCTTTAACAAATTTAAGTGCTGTGTTTGTCGACACTCGAAAGGTACCATTATTTCTTACCGTCGATTTTTATATTTTAAATATGTTCAACAAACTTATAGTAGTTTTTTACTGATTTTGATATAGTCTGTTGTAAGTTATTTAGTTCACTACTCTCCCACTTTGTCAGATTATGCGAAGGAGTACAACGAATATGTATATTTCCAATACATCGAAAAGATTTCGGTGCGACGATTTTTGGACAGTACTTTCGGTGTTATGATTTTCGAAGGCATGATTTGGCACGATTTGTGTTTGTTAACGTATGGACTTGCATTCATAACTATCCATTAAATTAAATTGGGTTTTTGGGCAGATTTTGAAATAAGCCCATCTGCAAACATTTATTTTTTATGAGTATGGTCGGGCAAAAGAAAGACATTACAACACAAATTTATGTCAATTATTTTTGATATTGTGATCTTTTATTTTTGATAGTTTGTTCTTTTACATTCACGGAACCCTTGGAGAGCGAATTTTATTCACCGATTGTTGTCCGATTTTTTTTAAGATTTAGCGAGTCACCATGATAAAAAATGAGCCATTTTTCTAATTTTGTTACACTTTTCGAAGGCGTTTGATTCCTTTGTTTATTTTGTATTATTAGAAAAATTAATGTTTCTTTTATTTAGGACAGCACACCTATTAAAATCATGTTCAGTTACTTGTTTGATAGATATCAAAAGTATGAGTAAGTAAATATGTCAGCATAAATGATAAGGAATCTGACCTTGAACTCTTTCTAGCTGGTGTGTTCCAGGGCACTTTGTACTTTACTTAGCCCATAACGTAAGGTTATTTTTCAATAATGACCTCGTCATTTTTCAATAATGACCTTGCACAAGTAACACAATCACATACTTATAGAACTTTGTTTATGGTAAAAACTTTTTCAAAAAATGTTTTGATGCAAAACTTTGCATGTGTTGGTATCACCTTTTAGTTTGTATGTCATGTGTGTTCTGGATTTCAAAAAGTACAGTCTTCCATATTGACTTTTTGCTACAAACTTGTCCAAAAATATTATAATATTATAAAATATTACTACTTGTCCAAAAATGTTTGGATGCTAAACTCTGTATGTGTTGGTCTCACATTTCAGTAGTTTGTTGTTCTGGATTTCAAAATTGCACAGTTTTGCCCCTCAACTTTTTGGTAACAACAAACAGCTCTGGATATCATCAATTCCACTGAAAATTCAGCACGGTGCATGTGCTGGTCTCACCTTTCAGTTTCTATGTCATTCTGTAAGGTTTGCGACAACTTGCCTTTCTGAATTTGAAAACAGCCCCCTTGACTTTTTAGTAAAACAACTATCCCAACATTTTGTGAGAAAATATGCTAGGCCGAAGATTTGGATACCTTCGATTAAACTCAAATTTCAATACAGTCTGGTTTTACCTTTCAGTCTGTATGTCTCGTTTGTTCTTGATTTCAAATAGCACATTTTTACTTACCCTCTTGAATTTTTGGTTTTTTGGTAAAAAACATCGTCCAAAGATCTTTGATGAAAGCTTTGCATGTGTTGGTCTTTCCTTTCAGTTCATGTTTGTTCTAGATTTCAAAAAGCACAGTCTTACAACCCCATGACTTTGTCCAAAAATATTTTTGGTTTCACCTTTCTGTTTGTATGTTATGTTTGTTCTGGAATTCAAAAAGCACAGTCTTATCTCTTAACTTTTTGGTAAAAAATTTTGTCCAACTTAACTTTCTGATTTTCAAAAAGCACAACATTACCCTTTGACTTTTCGAGAAAAATTTTGCATGTGTTGGTCTCACCTTTCAGTTTGTATTTCATGTTTGTTCTGGATATCAAAAAGCACGGTATTTAATCCTTGGCTTTTTCGTAAAAACTTCGTCCAAAAATGTTTTGATGCAAAGTAGTCTGACCTTTCATTTTGTATGTCTCAATATCTGTTATCTATCAATCTCAGTTTATCTGTCTATCAATGACAGGGTATTGATCTATTACAGTTTATCTGTTTATCACAGCCTATCTATCTATCTTTATATCTCACAGTTTATCTATCTCAGTTTATCTATCAATTTCAATCTATGTATCTGTCTGTTTCAGTATATCTATCACAGTTTATCTATCAATCTCATTATCACAGTCTATCTATCAAAGTATATTTATTTATCTATTTGTTTAACTATCTTTATATCAATCACAGTGTTCTATATATCTATCAAAGTTTATCTATTTTTCTCAGTCTATCTATCTTTGACAGTTTATCTTACCTATATATTACAGTCAATCCATATATTTCTCACAGTCTACATATCAAAGTATATTTATCTATCTATAACAGTCTATCTTTCAACCAATATCAATTTACTTATCTATCTATCAATCTTAGTCTATCTATCTCAGTCTTTCTTTCAATGACAGTCTTTCAATCTATCAAAGTCTACCTTTATATTTGTAACAGTCTATCTATCTATCAATCACAGTCTATCTGTTTATCACAGACTATCTATCAATTTCAATTTATCTTTCTATTGCAGTCTATCTTTATATCTATCACAGTCTACCTATCAAAGTATATTTATCTATTACAGTTTATGTGTTTCTATACACCTATCACAGTCTATCCATTAATCAAAACCATTTGTCTCACTTTTCCGTTTGTTCTGAATTTCAAATAGCATAGGTCTACTTACCCCCCTTAACTTTTTGGTAAAAATCTTTGTTCAACTTACCTTTCTGAATTTTAAAATGCACAGCCCTTGTCAAAAATGCAAATCTTTCCATGTGTTGGTCCCACCTTTCAGTTTGTAGGAGCAGTCTTACTTCCTTGACTTTTTGGTAAAAAACATTGTCCAAAAATGTTTTGATGCAAATTGGTCTCACCTTTCATTTTGTATGTCACAGTCTATCTATCAAACTATATCAGTCTATCTTTATATCTATCACTGTTTTTCTATCAAAGACAGTTTATCTGTCACAGTATATTTATCTATCTTTCAGTCTATCACAATGCTTCTATCAATCACAGTCTATCTATCTATCAATCTCAGTGTGTCTGTCTATCTATCACAGTATGTTTAAATATCTATGTATGTCTAGTTATCTGTACATCAATGACATTCTATCTATCTATCTATCACTCTGTTTATCAAAGTTTATCTATCTCAGTCTATCTATTTATCACAGTCTACATATCTAATTATCTGCCTATCACAGTATATTTATCTATTATTCACAGTCTAAATATCTCATTTTAGCTATCAATCTATGACAGCTTATCTATCAATCTATATCAGATCACAGTCTATTTATCTGTAATATATATTTATCACAGTTTATCTATCTCAATTTATTTATCAATTAATGTGTATCGATTTATCAATCTAAGTCTATCTATCACAGTCTATATTTCTATCTCCACATCTGTCTATCTATCACTATCAGTCTTTCTTTCTACCTATAACAGTCTGTATCAATCAGAGACAGTCTATCTATCTCAGTTTATCTATCTCTCTCTCTCTCTCTCTGGCGTTTACATCCCATGAAGGGATTTTGCCGTCTGTGCAATAAGCTTCCAATCATCTCGTTCCATGACCAGTTGACCCCAGTTTCGACATCCTATATCACGAAGGTCTTGGATGATGTCATCACGCCAGCGTTGTCTAGGTCTTCCTCTTCGACGTACACCAGCTGGTTGTTGTTGGGACGCTTTTTTTATCATTCTTTCTAATGGAGCCCTTTCTACATGACCAAACCATCTGATCCGGTTAGATTTAATGAATCCGATTACATCGCAGCCTCCAAGAAGCTGTCTGATTTCGTGATTCATTCGGATTCTATACTGATTTTCAGCAACTTTACATGGACCATAAATTGTTCTTAATTAATGTTTTGTAAAGTGTGAGTTTACACGACCGCGAAAGATGTTTTGATCGCAGAAGTTTTGAGTATGCGTAGAAAACTCTGTATGCGGCAGAGACACGGGCTTTGATATCTGCCTGCATGTCATTTGACGATGTTATTACAGACCCGAGGTATTTGAAGTTTTCCACGCGTTCCACTTCGTAGTCGCCAGTATCCAGATTTCCGGGAGGTATGTTCTTAGATGTTGTTAGCACTTTAGTCTTGCCGGTGTTGATGCATAATCCAAGTCGTTTAGCATTTCTTTCAAGCTGAGAGAGACTATCTTTAATATCGCTCGTTCTACGTCCGAGAAGCACAATATCATCTGCGTAGCCAAGAACTTGACTAGATTTATTATATATGCAGTTTTGCGTCTCAATTCGGCTTTTTCTTATCGCGTACTCTAGCGCCAAATTAAACAGTACAGGCGCGAGTGCATCACCTTGTCGAACACCTGATGTTATATCGAAAGGATCAGAAACTGACCCTTCGATTACTATTCTACAATTTGATCCCGATGTTGTGAGTTTGCACAGAGAAACAAGTTTCTCTGGGATACCAAGGCATATGAGTGCGGACCAGAGGTTGTCGCGGATGATACTATCATATGCTTGCCTGAAATCAACGTAGAGCTGGTGAATGATGATGTTTTACTCCCAATATTTTTCCAGAATCATCCTTAATGTAAAACATTGATCTGTGGTTGAGCGGTTGGGACGAAAACCACACTGATAGTCACCGATGATAGATTCGGCGAACGGGATGAGTCGAGCAAGTACAACATTAGCTAGTATTTTATATGCAGTGTTCAACAGTGCGATGCCACGATAATTTTCACACTTTAAACGGTCACCTTTCTTATGTAGCGGAACAATGAGAGCTGTTTTCCATTCAGCAGGTAGTTCTTCTTGGTCCCAGATTGCAAGAATCAGATCGTATATACGTGAGACCAGAGCTGCTCCTCCATTTTTCAAAAGTTCTGCGGGAATTCCATCGAAACCTGGTGATTTGCCATTTTTCAGTTTTTAATTGCAGCTTTCACTTCCTCTATTGCTGGGTAAGGGACAAAAATCTCCTCAGTTGATGGAGCAATTGCTCGAATAGGATGAACTTCATTCGTCCTATTCAATAGGTCTTGAAAGTGGGATCGCCACACTGCCAGCACATCACGTTCACTTGTTGTAAGTTCATTATTTTCATTTTTGATGGCTGTATATCTTGGGTGGAAATCTTTTGTCAGATTCCGTGCATTGGCAAAGCACTCTTTTGAATTTCCGCTGGCCGCATGTTGGTTGATGTCTTCAATGCAGCTCTTCATGTGTTCGCGTTTCTTTTTACGTAGAAGTTTTGCTGAGACTTTCCTGGCGCATAGATAATCAGCTTGGGAGCTTCGGGTGTTCCTTGTTAACCATTTTTCTCGCAGTTTTTGGTTATGTTCAACGGATTGGCGGCATTCCTCGTCGAACCATTCGTTGTATGATTTCGGTGGCCGCTTTCCGATTGTTGTTTGTGCTGCGGCTATAATGGTTGATTGAAGCGTTTGCCATTCTTCTTGTATGTTAAATGGCATCTCAGAAGAGATGTCATGCTCTTCTATGCTTTGCGTTACAATTTCCTGATATCTGTTCAGCGTTTCCGGATGTTTAAATGCATCGACGTTCCAGCGCACGGTCTTTTTTGCTTGTCTATTAAATGTAGATGATAATTTGTACTTGTACTTAAAGATGACAAGCATATGATCAGTGTCCATATCAGCACCTCTGTATGATCGAACGTCAGTTACACTTGTGGAGTGTCTCTTAGAAATCATGACGTGATCGATTTGATTTTCCGTTCTTCCGTCATTTGATTTCCACGTTGCCTTGTGGATTCTCTTGTGAGGGAAGAAAGTGCTGGAAATTACTCGATCATACATCATAGCCAGCTCGGCTGCGCGAAAACCGTTATTGTTGCTGGTATGATGCAAGCTGTTAGGGCCGATATGTGTTTTAAGTTCTGCAATCCTACCGATTTGAGCATTAAAGTCACCTACCACGATTTTTATATCGTGCCGCGGGATTTTATTGATGACTTCTTCGAGTTCTAGGAAGAACAGGTCTTTAATATCATCTGCTTTATCTTCAGTAGGTGCATGAACATTGACGATCGTTACATTGAATTTTTGCGTGCGGATTCTCAGTGTGCATAACCGCATATTAATTGGGCAGAAGTCGATAACATGCTGATTCACGCGACGGTGTCAGAGACAGTCTATCTATCTCAGTTTATCTATCTGTCTATCTATATATCTATCACAGTCTATCAATCCCATTTTATCTATCAATCACATACCCTCTGTTTATCACAGTCTATCTTTCTATCAATCTATGGCAGTCTATCTATCTATTTTGATGCAAAACTTAAATTGGTAAGGCTTGCGACAGCTTACTTTTTTGAATTTCAACAGGCTTACTTACCCTGTTACTTTTTCTGTTAGTTTCACCTTTCAGTTTTTTCTGAATTTCAAATGGCACAATCTTACTTACCTCCTTCTGAATTTCAAAAAGCACAGCCCTTGACGTGATGAAGACCTTTCCATGTGTTGGTCTCACATTATAGTTTGTTCTGGATATCAAAAAGCACATTCTTTAACCCCTTGGCTCTTTGGTAAAAAACATTATCCAAAAATGTTTTAATGCGAAACTTTGCGTGTTTTGGTTGAACCTTTTTTTTGTTTGTTTGCACCAGTTTTTATGTCATTTGGTAAGGCTTTCGACAACTTGCCTTTCTGGATTTCAAAAAGTACAGTTTTACTACCCCATAAAAAAACTTAGTGGTCTCACCTTTCAGTTTGTATGTCATGTTGGTTTTGGATATCAAAAAGCACAGTCTTCTACCTCTTGATTTTTTCGTAAATACTTTGTTCAAAAATGTTTTGATGCAAATTGCTCTCTTCTTTCATTCTGTATACTATATCTATCAATCTATGATAGTTTATCTATCAATCAGTCTATCACAGTTTATCTATGAATGGCAAAATATCTACGTATCACAATCTGTCTATCTCAATATCTATTATATATTAATCTCAGCCTATCTATCTATCAATCACAGTCTATTTATTTGTCTATCACAGTCTACTTATCTACCTATCAATCACCGTCTTTCGATCTATTACAGTTTATCTGTCTATTACAGCCTATCTATCTATCACAGTTTATCTATCAGTCTCAGTCTATCACAGTCTATCTTTCTCCATATCTATCCTATCACAGTCTATCTATCTAACACAGTTTATTTATCTGTCTATCACAGTTTATCTATCATTTTATCACAGTCTATCTATCTTAAACAGTTTATATTCTCTGTATATTACAGTCTATCCATATATCTATCACAGTCTACATATAAAGTATATATATATATATATATATATATATATATATATATATATATATATATATATATATATATATATATATATATATATATATATATATATATATATATATATATATATATATATATATATATATATATATATATATATATATATATATATATATATATATATATATATATATATATATATATATATATATATATATATATATATATATATATATATATATATATATATATATATATATATATATATATATATATATATATATATATATATATATATATATATATATATATATATATATATATATATATATATATATATATATATATATATATATATATATATATATTTTTCTCAGCAGCTTACATATAAATATTTTGGCAATTTTCTTTATTTAGAAAAAAAATTTGCTGCTGTTTTATTTATTTTGACTTTGAATGGAAGATATTCAAGAGAAATATTATCTTTGTAAGTTGAGAACAATATTAAGGAAATCAATTACAAATGATCGTTTGCATAATTATTTCAACTATAAAAAATATTGCGTAACAAAGGAACATCCAAGATAAAACTGATAAATAAATCGGTGATGTTGTGGTAAAGATGTCTACCTTGCATGAAAAATCTCTGGATATCCATATTATCAAAATTAGTCAAAATAAAGCGATTACTTCATAAAACTGACCATAAATCGAAAAAGCTCACGTAATCGCAATTTTTCCATGTAAAACGAAGATATTTACTAAAATGGTGGTGTTCTTAGACCAGACCTTTGATTAAACTCAAACTTCAGCATTATGCATTTTTTTACCTCCATCTTTTATTTAATATATCATTTGCTAAGATTTGTGCTCCCTCCTTTTTCTGAATTCCAAAAAGTATAGATTAAGCCTGTTTTTTTGCAAGTTTTCATAGACAAAGGTTTAATCAAAAAGGCAAGGACTGTGCATTTTGAAATCCAAAACAAACATACAAACTGTAAGGTGAGAGAAACACATCCACCGTGCTGAAATTTGAGTTTAATTTAGCTTCCGCCAAGCATGTTTTCTACAAAAAATTTCGTACAAAATTTTTTACCAAAAAGTCAAGAGCTAACATGAAAGTTGAGACCAACACATGCAAAGTTTTGTCAAAACATTTTTGGATAAAGTTCTTTACCAAAAAGTCAAGGGGAGTAGTGCTATTACACGCAAATTAAATTCAGCTCCCATAATCAATTTTGCAGTTACTATAATCTGAAAAGTTGATGAAAAATATTTTGTATGAGAAAAATAGGGATAGCATGCGCGAGATAGATACAAAAACTGCAAGAAAAGTTAGCTGATAGCAACTGACTTTTTGAAAAATTATTTGGTTTACTAATTAACTGCTAGAAAATTGTCAGATGATTTCATCTGCAAATTCAACCGGTTAAAAACCGATTATCACATTAATTGATTATCATATTGAAATCATAATAAAAATTATATTATAATAGGTATAAAATGATTAAATACATATTTTCAAGATTGTAATGTGAAAATTTTACGTTTTCTTTACGTATTTTCGATTCACATTTTTTTTTCAAATCTTATCGCATTTTCTTATTGTACAAGCTACAATAATTGTTCTATAATGTGTTGACGCCATTTTGTTGTTTCATTTACTTTTACAGTATATAATTTATTTACAATTTATATACCACTAATTTAGATATAATCGATTATATAATATAATATTAATACTAAATAACTGAAGATTTTTTTAGAAATTATTGTTTAAAAATTAATATTACCTCGTAAAATGGTTTTCATTTTCTTGCAGTTTTTGATCTTTTCGCCATCTACAGTCAAAAATAATAAATACTATCATCTGAAAAGTTGATGATAGCAACTGAATTTAATTTGTGTGTAATAGCACCATAATGGTGCTATTACACACAAATTAAATTCAGTTGCTATCATCAAATTTTCAGATGATAGTATTTATTATTTTTGACTGTAGATGGCGAAAAGATCAAAAACTGCAAGAAAATACAAATAACTTTACGAAGTAATATTAATTTTTAAACAACAATTTCTACAAAAATCATTAGTTATTTAGTATTGATATTATGTTATATAATCGATTATATCTGAATTAGTGGTATATAAATTGAAAATAAATTATATACTGTAAAAGCAAATCAAACGTCAAAATGGCGACAATACATTATAGAGCAATTGTTGTAGCTTGGACAAGAAGAAAATGCCCTAAGATTTGAAAAAAAAATGTAAATCGAAAATACGTAAAGAAAACGTAAAATTTTGAGATTAAAATCTTGAAAATATGTATTTAATCATTTTATACCTAATATAATATAATTATTATTATGATTTTAATATGAAAATCAATTAATGTGATAATCGGTTTTAAACCGGTTGAATTTGCAGATGAAATCATCTGACAATTTTCTAGCAGTTAATTAGTAAACCAAATAATTTTTCAAAAAGTCAGTTGCTATCAGCTTACTTTTCTTGCAGTTTTTATATCTATCTCGCGCATGCTATCCCTCTTTTTCTCATACAAAATATTTTTCATCAACTTTTCAGATTATGGTAACTGCAAAATTGATTATGGGAGCTGAATTTAATTTGTGTGTAATAGCACCATAAGACTGTCTTTTGAAATCCTGAACAAACACGACGTACAAACTGAAAGGTGAAACCAACACACGTAAAGTTTTGCTTGAAAACGTTTTTGGACAGTTTTTTACAAAACTGCTTTTTAAATTCAAAAAAATAAGTTGTCACAAACCTTACCGAACATACACACTGAAGGGTGAGACCAATACATGCACCGAGCTAAAATTTAATTTTAATCGAAGATATCCAGAGCTTCCGCACAGCATAATTTTTCAATTTATTTTTGGACAAAAATATCAGCAAAAATTTACAAAATAAACAGAGGGTCTTTGCTTTTTGAAAGCCAAAGAAAAGAGCTGTCAAAAATCAGGCAAATAGCCACAAACATTTAAAAATAAGCAGAGGGGTTAAACCTTTCGTTTTTTGACGGCTAGAGAAATGAGTTTTTTTTTTTTTAATAACAAGTGATGTGTAGTAGGCATTACAATATGTGTCACAACAACACATAAAAACCTTTTAAGACCAAGGTCCCACAACAACATGCGTTCTAAGGATGTTAATGGACGCAAATCTGTTTTTTTTGATTTTTTTTAATTTTTTTTGTTCAATAATGGATAACTAAACCATAAATCCTATCACATATAAAATATGACATAGGCCAATATTTCGTGATAGGATAGAGAAAATAAAAATAAAATAAGAGATAAAAAGCAAATTTGTTTTAAAAATTTGCAGGAACAAAACTAAAATTGGTTTGCCAATAGTCCAACTAATGGCATAATCCTTGATTATGTGACGCAGTATATTTTTCAATGATTAAAGCTCAGATATATAGTTATATGAAGGCTCGTTTCTTCGAGCAAGCTACAGCGTTCCAGCATCAAGGAATATTCATTAGCTACGACTGAGAGTGCTACCGTTTGATTGAATACAGTTCATCCGCCAGCACCCCTAAGATATCACCTTGGCTAGTGATATCTCACTGCTATTGCCAGTGGTATGTGATATCTCACGTTAACTCATATGCCAATAGCAGGGACTGGAGTACGCGGGGTTGTCACACCCGTGGATCAAAAAATAGAAAAAAATTAACAAATTACTAAAAACTGATCCCTCCATGCGATGTAACAAATCTGGTGAGTGGCAAATAAACCAATAGGTGAATGTAAAATCATTCGTTTATTGGGTGTCACAGTTTCAAATGACCTACTCTGGAACGATCATGTAATGGCGATGGCAAAAAGCGCCCCAGGAAAACTCGGCCTCTGTAATAGATGCAATAAATGTTTCACTCCATACCAATTGCTACATGCTACATGTTAAGTCCTATATTCGTAAGGAACCAATCTGGAACAACTGCACACTAAAATGTTGAACGAATACCTTAACTCCCTCAATGAATGGATTAGAAGGAGAAAGTTGATACTATCGTGAGAAAAATCCACTACTACACTTCCACCACTTCCCAGCATGCTCATTCCTACAGTTAAAAATCCGACATGGCTGGGAGGAACATTCTATGCACTACTTAGGTTCAGGTGAACACCAGCCTGAAAAAAAGAAACAATGTATTGAAAGTGTTAGCTGGAAGTTCATGGAGAAAGGACAAAAACACAATTATCACAACTTACAAATCATATATTTCTGATACGCACTGGAAGAACATGCAAACCTAAAAAAACACAGCTTTGAGAACCGCTACTGAATGCCACCTTATAGTTCATAGAGACCACCTACATGAGGAATGTGATATCTCACCGGACCGTAAACACAATGCGATGCTGTCTAAAAAATACATACAGCCCTGTCACAAAGAACAACATCCATGCAATGACATCCTGTTTATGGCATCACCACCCAGAACCATAAGGAAAACTGCCAAGCTCTTTCAAACTTATGTTAGAGAAGATAAAAAAAACCAAGATTAGAAGTGCTTTAAAAGGTGAACCCTACCAAGGCTGTAGAAAAAAACAAACAACTAAGTACATAATCGAAAACCACCACAAGTCAATGCAGAAGAAAACCAATTACAGCACTAGATATATTCAAGCGCAACTATGATCCGGCTGATCACGAATATTAAATAATTACTTGAACGGAATCGACCTACAAATTATTTATAAGTGTCCCGCATTTGAAGGCACTCCACATTATATTGGTCACCTATTAACATGTTGGGAAAGTAGGACCTGACGAAGAGGGATCTATGATACCGCCCCAGGGCCGTAGTAGAGCTTCTGAATTTAGAAACGGAATCGAACGAGTAGCACTTTATCAACGTCGCCACAACATGAAAACAACAAGCAATGCACAGAAATTTGAGCAAACACAACGGATAAAAAAAAACGGATATTTGGTGGTCACTTTCGCTTTGTATGGAAAATTTGCGACTA